>ML783150.1:539389-576976 GCA_009831015.1 Picea engelmannii | reverse complement strand
GAATTGGATTACCATGTGCATGATAATCTTTTGTATCATCTTGGCAAGCTATGTATTCCACAGGGAGAAAGTGCAGTTGTTAATGTTGAGAATTTGAAATTGTATGAGCCTCCATTGATTGATGATCATGGAGAGCATGTTCATATTCCTTCTATAGATGATTTTTCCCCAAAATATCTTACAGAACTGCATGAAGACACAATCCTTGACAGGAGAATGTGAACTTCAAAACGAGGAAATGTGGAGTATCTTCGAGTTGGTCTTAAAGGTACCAATACAAGCAAAGCCAAGTGGATTGAGGTTGGAAGGGTGAGGGAACTATACCCTCATCTTCACATAGACTGAAAATAGTCTTTTGGAGGTCCAAAAGCTTCCCAATGGGGAGGTGTGATAAGGGGATCAAATTTTGCTCAAAAATTCAAAGTGCTCAGAATCGCTTCAAATTGAATGAGAGCGTAGGTCTCATCGTTGCGAACCCAACGCAACTCATTTCATCTCAACGGACGTCGGGAGCGAGAGATATTGCGATCTGTTCGAATCGTCAAACAAGAAAAAAAAGGGACGTTGACTGTACAGTCCGTACAGGCTGACGTGGCAGAGTCTGTACGCTGACGTGGCAGAGGTGATGTGGCAGTTTTGGATTGACAGATGTGGTCGAATGGTGTTTCGACATGTGGCATCATTTTTGGTCAATGGTATGTTGCCACGTGGCCCAGTCATGGGCTGCCACGTGGCATCCCTTTATTGGCTATTGGTTTGTTATTTAAAATTTTATGGGTCCGTGGGAGTCGAACCCCGGACCTCCCCACCGGTGTAAAGCTTTAACAAAGTCCGTCCGACCAATACGCCCACACATTGTTGCTTACCATATAACCGTTTGCATTTTATTTAAATTCAAACATTTGTATATTTGGCGTGGGGGTTGGGCTGGGGCTTAGCCCCAGCCCGTGGTTATAACATATATACCATACGACCATGTCATATGGCTCTGGTACAACGACGCGCGTGTTTGGGTTTTTAAATTGTGGTTTAAAACGGTTGGAATGACCCGCCACTTGTAACGGTTCTATTTGCCTATGGGGACGGAGCCCTTTTTACAATGCGCGAGGTCATATGACCCTCATATGCCCGAGAGCTAGGCGGTTAGGGGCTGGCGCACCCATAACCGTCCTACAGTTCACACCGTTGGCACGATTGCATCTGGTGCTGGGTTTTCACACTTTAAATTGCGTGTGTGCTTGGTTGAATGAACAAGGGGTGCAATTTGTAGATGCAGAGACAACAAGCTTGAAGAGGAGACTTCAAAGAAGCCTAACTTCTTCGTTTTTTGGCCAAACGAGGTGCCGAAAAATCCCAGCTAGGGGTTTTTGGATGCTCTGAAGCCATTGGAGCAGTCTGTTGGTCATTTTGAGCATTGGAAATCATGTTTTTGAGCACTTTGAGCAATTAATAATAATGATCCATTGGAAGCTGGACCAAGAGATGTAGCCCAAGAGAGGGGTGAACTCCTTTATCATTTGATGTGTTTATGTGCTTATGTTCATTGATTATGCTGCTATTTATATGCATCTTAAATGAGTAAATCCTTTTTATAATGTGTTGCAAAGTTGATCCATTTGCTTTTAACACATAAACTTTACTTGCAAATATTTTCAAGTTTACAAGTCTTCTTCATTTTTAGATCAAGCCCAAACCTGGTTCGCAGAGCATCTGCCAATAAGAAGGTTGTAATATTTTAATCTTCATTTTGAGTAAAAGAGTTATTTTTCTGTCCCAATATATTGTGTCTTTATATCTTTATTGATTAATGCACCTACGTTTATATATGAATGCTAACACTGATAAGTAGAGATTGTATATTTGTAGCATTGTTTGCCTAAGTGTTCTTGCGGGTCAGCTTTGAGAGGAGAAACGCAACTTAGGAAGCTACAAAGTTGAAGGAAATCTACATCGGACGTTAGGACCTAAGGTACACCTACTAATATTCCTTCTTCTCTTTTGTCTTTTAGTTTAGATAGTTTGGGGTATCTTAGGAATATAACTGTCTTTTAAGGGAAGTCAGTGCTCTGCCTATATTTCGACCTAGTATAGTAATAGGGGGATTTTCTCTGATAGAAGAATTGGCGACTCCACAGAGGAGTCTCTCTAGGGTCTTAGTGGGAGGTTTTTTGGTTAAATTTTTTTTTTTTCAAATTTTTTTTGAGTTTTTCAAGTTTACTGAGTCAATTTAGGGTCTCTGGTCACCTTACAGGTGCCTACCAGCTTTCCCTTCCCAGTCAGTCTGCCAAGTCTTTTTATTTTTGAAAAATCTCAGAGGTGTACGTGCTTTGCTTTGGCTTAGCCTGCGTACATATGCAGTCTGCACAATAGAAATCCCATATACATAGGTTGCTGGTGTAACAACCTGTGTCTCTTGTCTTGAAGGTTTTTTTTTAAAAAGAGGAGTTTTTCTCTTTCTTGACAGAAGCCTTAGGCTTCTCAGGCCTTTCTTGGACTTTACAGAGTCTTTGTTAGTGGTCTTTGGTTGGGTTAAAAATTCCGTTTTAACTTGTTTCTTGATCTTCTTTTGTTTGCCTCAGAGGTTTAGAGTGAGCTTTCAAGTTTTAGATCCTCCTCTGGGTTCTTTTGAATCCTTGCATTTATGCAGTTGGCCTAGGGTTTGTGTTAATCTTGGGTTTTGTTTTCTCTTTATCCCATTTTATGTTTTGAAAAACAAAAAATAATCTTTTACTTATGTTTTTCTTGTTTAAAGAATTTCAAAAAATTGAAAAAGAATTTGTTGTATTTAGTTATGCACCTTGTTTGGTAGTGTATCATAAGTTGTCGGTTTGCGAAAGAAAAGAGTTCAGTTTCAAAGTTATTTCTTGTTTTCCTGAAAGTATAAGTAGTTTTTCATTGTGAAACGAAAAACTCTTTTAAGAAATTTCCAGCTATAGGATCTTGGAACATTGTTTTGAAAAGTTGAGATTCACAAAGATTTTACAAGCCTTTGCTTTAAATTTGAAGTATCTAGTTTTCTTTTTCATATAAATGCTCTAAAGTTTTCTTCTTTTTTGTCTCTTCCAAACACCACAAGTTTCACTTTCGTATCCTTTAAGTAAATCAAGCCCATAAAATCAATGCTTAACTTAAAATCTATTAGAGTTTTTGTTTTTAGGGCTCACCAACTAGTTTAGGCTTTTAGGGCCTTGAAATAGGTGTGAAGAGGAAACTCTTCAAGGCCATATAAAAAAACATTGGAGTCTGTGATAGGTAGTGTTACAAGTGCAGTGTCGTAAGAGTCAACTGAGACCCCCCTCTAACACAGGGGCTAAACACAAGGTCATGTAAGGAAATTTAGAGGAGATAACCCCTCCAGAGTCGGCCCAAGAGTAGTGGGGATTGTATATTGAGGGTATTTCTTGGGAATCACATTGATCACATTTGACTACAGAGCCTCATGGACCTCAAATCCGTTCAATATCCTCAGTTGTCTTTTGTACCAATTTCCTTCGGTACCCTTGAAGGGCTTCAAACTTTGTTATCTTTCTTATTACAATCAACTCGACTGTCGATTGTACCCGCTTGGTGATTGACTATGAGTTGGAAACTTAGTTTCCTATTTTTATGGACTTACACATGTGAGTGCGGGGGTATACCACGATACCTAGGGTAGACGTCGAATCATGCTTCGCAAAGTATACTCGGAGGGTGCTTCTGTGTTCGAGTTGCACTTGCACTGGTAAGTTTCTCTAGTGTCGATTGGTGTAACTGTTCTTCCTTCTAGTTAGTTGTCTACTTGATTTTCCTTTAGGGACTTTTAGTGTGTACTTTGTGATTTCATGCTAGCTAAACCTTACTTTGTCGATTGATCATTTCACAGGGTGGAAGATCAAAAACTCCGCCATTTGCATAGGCTTCAGGGCATGTCGCTAGTTACTTTGGAGCCACCTCTGCCACCATTGAGGTGCATACTAGATCAAGAAGGATCGTTTGAAGCTACTGGGTTGCAAGAAACCGTACCCAAGTGATCCAAAATGGATCTAGAAAGGCCTAAAAATCAAAGTTCTTAGAAGCGGACGAAACCAATGCCATTGCGTAGGGCTCATCATGTTGATTTCGACCATATATTTTTTTCCCAAAATGGACACCGTATGCGGAAGTTATCATGATCTGAATTTTAGGTCAAACAAGAAAAAAGTCAAAGTCAACAGATCAAAGCCAACTGATGATGTCAGCAGTACAACTTATGACATCAGTATGATGTGGTAGATGACATCAGTAGTGGTGTTGCAGATGACGTCAACACTAATGTGGTAGGTGACTTCAACATGTTGATGTGGCAGCACCAAGAGATGACATGTGGCAGTTTGTATGATGATGTGGCAACCTGTACAAATGACACGTGGTAGTCCATACGCTGCATGCAAGCCTGTACCGATGAAACATGGAAGTTTGTAAGATGATGTGGAAATTGTAGGAATGACACATGCCAGAAGACTGTGCAACAATGATGTGGATCTGGCCAATGGTGAGGTGACACATGGAAACTTCTAGAAGGTAAAAGAAATTCTGGCGGTTTCTCCAAATCTGGCGGTTACCACCAAATCTGGCAGATATCCTCTGAATATAGCGGAGTATTGCTAAATATAGATAATTGTTGCTAAATTTGGTAGAGTCTGGCTTATTTATCCGGGCACAAATATTGAGAAAAAAGAGTTTTTTTGGCACGTAGTTCGAGACTGTACGCACTATACAGATCTGTTAGGCACAACATTGGGATTCATGTTGAGGGGAGGTGTCGAGGGACTGTTTAGAAGCAGGTCGACTTTATACTCAAATGTTGCAGAATTTCGAGGGTAGTCTAAATATGGCTTATGTTTCTACATCCGAATAGCTGAACATAAAAGTGCCTCTAGAGCCCAAGATGTCGATCTAAGGATAGCCGACTTCATATTCAAAAGTCTCATAATTTCCTGTTCCAACCAATGGTGATGTTTTTTTCTGTCCAGAAGTTGCAGATCTGAAAGGTGGTTTCAGGAGTTGTTATGTAAGCCTTTATTTTTTATTCTTAAAGCATTGAAGATTAATAAGAAGCCTTTCCCACTGAGACAAAGGCCCGAAGATGTAGGCAAACTTATGTTGAACTCCGTTATCAATCTTGGTGTTATGGTTTTGTTGTTTTTACTTCTGATACGACTGCAACTTATTTCATTAATCTTCTTCTCTTAATTCCTAAATGGTAAATCAACTCATGCATAAACTTAACCAAAGTCTTTAAAAGATCAATTTCGGATCAAGTGGTATCAGAGCAAGTTGACAGTTGGTTGTTTGAGTTTGCATGATTACCATGGAAAATCTAAGTCATAGTGAAGGAGATCTAGTGATTCAATCAAGAAAGAGTTCATCTCAAAGTGAGAAGATGGCATCAGAAGAAGGACTTTCTTAAAATTAAAGAGAGTTTCAAAAGACTTTATTTTCCATGTTGAAGATGGTAAAAGTATTGTATGATGATTACTTGGAACAAAAGATACCAGTTCAAGGGGAATCTTCAAAGCAAGCCAAAAGTGAAGGAGGAGAGGACCCTCCTAAAACTCCTCCTTCACCTTCATCTTCTTATTCTTCAAGTACAATTTCAAATTCTACTGCAAGAAAACATTCTCATAAACATAAGCTTGGTATTGCATTACTTAAACTTGATGTAAAATTTGTTTTGCCTATGTATCATGGCGAAGTTAATGCTGAGAAACTTGATAACTGGGTTAGATAGATGGAGGTATATTGTAATGTGCAACAAATCAAAGATGAGGCAACCAAAATTAGATTGGCATCGCTTTGTCTTGAAGGCACAACTCTCATCTGGTGGAAAAGTAAAATGCAACATGAAACTCAACAAGTTGGTAAGATTTTTCCATCATGGAATGATTTTATTTCCGCACTTAGAAAATAGTTCTATCCACTGGGATATAAGGAAAAGGCTTTAATTGAATGGAAAAGTCTTAAGCTAATAAAAGGACAGTCGGTGCAAGAATATACAGATGAATTTCATAAGATGGCTTTGATGTTAGATGTTCCATTGACTACACAAGAATCTCTTATGAAGTATATAGGAGGTTTCTTTTCTTATATTCATAATACTGTGTTTATGTTTGGACCTACTAATCTTGATGAGGTTTATTTTCAAGCAACGTATATTGAATCAGGGAAAAATGGAGTTGGTGTATCAGGGGAATCATCTTCAAAGAAAGAAGGCAAAGGAAAGGGGAATGGGAAGAAAGAAAACTCAGCGACAGTAAAGGAAGAGAAGCTCTCTTGCAAGCATTGCAAGAAATAAGGGCATGATGATGAGTATTGTTGGAAATTGCACCCAGAGAAGAGACCGAAGTGTTTCAAAGAGAGGAAAGGGAGGAAAAACGTTGCAACAACAACATGACCAACAGACTTGGGTTCGGATTCAAGTGATGAGTCTAAGATTACAATAGTCGGTTTGACACATAAAATTGGTGATGGTTTTGATTCAAGAAGTAAATTGTTTCATATAAGGGTCGTAATGAAACATACTAAGATCAATACATTGATAGATAGTGGATCTCAATCTAACTTAATTTCAGAAGAAGTGGTTAAGAAATTGGGACTAAACACTAAGATGCATCACAAACCCTATTCACTAAATTGGATAAGCAAAGATCATAAATTGCCCATAACAAATCAATGTATCATAAAGTTTGTAATTACATCTAATTATGTGGATGAAGTAACATGTGATGTGGTGCCGCTAGAAACATGTGGAATGGTCTTAGGTAGCCCTTATTTATATGATCACAAATAAATCTTCTATAAGGAACATAATCGATATCACTTGTTTAAGAAATGCAATGAATATTTTGTACATACTCATCATATTAAAGCAAATAAATCTCTTCTACCAATGGAACAATTAAGGAAGGAAGCTTATGCAAGAAATACACCTATAATTGTGCCAAGTAAAGCAGTTGATCTTAAGCATGAACATCAGATGGTTGTAGAATGGAAGTTCAATCATACTTTGCTTCAAGATAAGTTAATGTATTGCAATCCAATCAAACATATTGGTTCAATTTTAGTCATATTTCTGATGTTATCATTGCTAATGTTATCTACATGGATGGTAGTGACTTCAGTAAGATGTGAACGAGTTCAAGTGGCTAACGATATGCTTTTAGTTATTATGGTTATTATGCAATTGATTATGATGCAACAGGTGCATAGGACATATTTTGACAAAGGACAAGTGGGGATGCTTATCCCACACTTGATGTTTGGTTAATACCCTTTTGGAGGACCAAAAGGTCTTAGTGGGGAGGAATGATCCAAAAAGGATCCAGAAAGGCCTAAAAATCAAAGTTCTCAGAATTAGATGAAACCAACACCATTTTGTAGGGCTCGTCGTTCCAATTCTGGCCATATATTTTTTTTCTAAAAATGGACACCAAATGCGGAAGTTATCGCGATCTGAAGTTCAGGTCCAACATGCAAAAAGTCATAGTCAAAGTCAAAAACTTAAAGTCAATGGGTCAAAGTCAACTGATGACGTTAGCAATAAGGATGATGATGTCATCATTGACATGGAAGATGACGTCAGGAGTGACGTGGAAGATGACGTCAGGAGTGACGTGGTAGGTGACGTGAGCATGACATCAACATGCTGACGTGGCAGCACCAGGAGCTAACACGTGGCAGTCCGTGAGATGATGTGGTAGCCCGTACGGATGACACGTGGCAGATGACTGTGCAACAATGACATGGCTCAGGCCAATGTCGAGGTGACACATGGACCAATGAGGAGGCACCACGTGGCACCTTCTAGAAGGTCAAAGAAATTTGGTAGTTTCGCCAAATATGGCGGTTACCATCAAATTTGGTGGAATCTCGCTAAATCTGGCTAATTGTCGCTAAATTTGGAGGAGTCTAGCTTATTTATCTAGGCACAAAAATAGAGAATTTTTTTTTTTTTGGCATGCAGTTCGAGACTGTACGGATCTGACAGTGCGCAACATTGTGATTCGTGCCTAGGGGAGGTGTTGAGGGACTATTTAGAAGCAGGTCGACTTTATACTCAAAAGTTGCATAATTTTGAGGGGAGTCTGAATATGGATTTTTTTTTCTGCATCCGAGTATCTGAAAAAAAAAGTGCCTCCAAAGCCCAAGATGTTGAGCCAAGCATAACCAACTTCATACTCAAAAGTCTCAGAATTTCCTGTTCTAGACAATGGTGATATATGTTTCTGTTTAGAAGTTGTAGATATGAAAGGTGGTTTTATAAGCTTTTATGTAAGCCTTTCTTTTGTATTCTTAAAGCAATGAAGATTAATAAGAATACTTCCCCACTGAGAGAAAGGCCCGGAGACGTAGGAAAACTTGTGCCAAACTCCGTTATCAATCTTGGTGTTATGGTTTTGTTGTTTTTACTTCGTAGATGGCTGAAACATCTTTCATTAAGATTCTTCTCTTAATTCCTAAATGGTAAATCAATTTGTGCATAAACATAACCAAAGTCTTTAAAAGATAAATTTTGGATCACCGAGCTAGCTCCAAGAGAATATTTTCCTGCTCTGGAGAAATCTATCTTTTCTGACCTCGAGACCGAAGGTTTTAGGCCAACATATCCTTTGGTCAATGACTTATCCGTGTCATAATTCAGATAGTCAAACTTGAGGTGACATCTCTTGAACACCATTTTATTTGGCGAGCGATGATGGAAGAAACTAGTGCTACTTTGTCAGAGAGTCCTCGTACTCCCACCACGAATGTCGCTGGAGTGGGTGTTGTACCTCCTCCCCCACCTCCGCCTGTTAGGAGCACGACTATCCCGATGCCCACTAATTCAGGCAGTGGTTCGATTCCTTTGACGACTTCAACCATTGATCCCTTCATTCAAAATGCATCAGGCACTCCCTTCTCATATGGGATGCTTGGTTTTGACTCTAACTCGGTTCTCACATACTTTACTCTATAAACCATTGGTCTGGGGGCAGAGAGCTCTAATTATCCCTTGCAAGGATTCGTTGCAGGCAACACTTCCCCGTTCAATGCTATCCCTTACGGTGGGGGTCACATTGCACCCCTATCTCCTTCGGTCGGTGGCATGTTTCAATAGTTGATCGAGCCTAATACCAACTATAGTTTGTTTAATGGAGGGAACCAGGGACCTTCATCCTACACAACTCCAGTGGGATCACTGTCATTTTCTTTGCTTGGTGCGTTTGGAAATAACGTTTTTACTTAATCTTCTTTCTTGACTGGGGGAAACCCCATCTTTAGTCAACAAAACCCTGCACAAGGTTTCATTCCTTCACAGGGAGCGATGACAAGAGTTTACTCCTTGCAAGGTCTTGGGAATCCTTGGCAGGGCTCGTTTCCCTCGCAAGGGATGTCGATCAGGGGAAACCCCTCCCACACTATGTGGAGCCTCGGGAAAGGTTCTGTACCTATGCCTGGAGGGTTGAATGGGGGCATCCCCAACCAAGGTCTGTGGAACATGGTACAGGGAGAAATCCCTTCTCAAGCCATGTCATCTAACTTCAAGGATCAACTGATGTTACATCATTAGAGAAAATCCCCTTTCACTGGATAGGGCCATCATGGAATCTACCAAAACCCTAGCCAGTAGTCCAACTTTTCCTGGAAATCTGGTGCCAACCAAAATCTAGGCCCATCTTTTCATGTAAATACTCTGCAACCGAGACTACCCTTTCTGGCAACTCTGCATTTTCTAGACTTGTCAAGATTGTTAAATGACCATATTTGTCACGATCCACGTTGCCCCCCCCATGCCGACTATTTTTCCTTCTAACATCCCTAAGTTTCAAGGAAATCTTGGCGAGGATCCAGGTGATCACGTGACAAATTTTCACTTGTGGTGCTCATCCGACTCGTTGAAGGAAGACTCTGTTCAATTGCGCTTGTTTCAACACACTCTTATAGAGGGTGCAATAAAATGGTATATCAAGCTCGAAAACTCGAAGTATTCTTACTTTAATGACCTGGCTATGGTTTTCTTGAACCATTTCTAGTTGTCAGTGAGATACAATGTCGACACCGATTTTTTGGCCAACTTCAAGCAGACGAAAGCTGATCATATCTTGGATCACATCCAAGAATGGCGACGATGAAAGAGTTTGATTAATGTCAAGTTCCCTATTGCATTATTTCTCGAGTGGCTCTTAAAGTATTTGGTTCCTTGCATGTCCAATGACGTAGCAACATTCGAGGTGTTCTCTGAAGAAAAGGCTGTTCTGAAAGCCCAACAAATGGAAATTATTTACTCTTAGTCCGGTATGATATATGAGATCTTACCCGATGTGCCACGGTCAACTCTCGACAAATCCACACAAAATTCTGGGCCTCACGTTGATGGAAAAGTTGGTTCAACACAAAGCAAGTTCACAGATCTGTTGTCTAATCAATTACAATAGTTATAGATTCAACAGACTATGGCCATCCAAACTCCTAGTTCAGCTTCCCCCATCACCTAGACGTCGGATGTACACTGTGTGCAATCGACAACTCCCAAGGCTAACTAGTATACCGAGGGAAAGAAGAAAAAAAAAAAAAGGTTAAGGGGGATAAAAAGGCTGCAAATAATGATGGCGAGGGAAAAAATGAAAAGATAAAGGTGAATTTTCTATGTAAGCTTTGCACGGATGACCACTTGACTCACCTATTCCCTCGGCTTGCAGAAGCCTAGAAGCTACTGACACAAAAACAACCTGTTGTGTTGAAAAACCATTTTCCACAAGGAAAAAATATGGCTCAAGCCTCTACATCCACGAGCGCGGCTGGGGGAAATCAAGGACCCCCCGTGCCTAATCCAAACAACCTAAACAAAAAAATTTACATGATGAATGTCAAAGCTCATTTATCAACCACAACTCGTGACTATAGAACACTAGAATCTATTGAGAAGGGAAAATATTCCTCCAACCCATTGACTCCTCTTCAAATTGAGAATACAATGGGAGAAACAATGACTTGCATCCCTAAAGGTGCGTTAAAAAAGGCTTCTCACAACCCAAATGTGAGGGATTCTCATAATTACTCCATCGTGGAAGATCTGGCACAAATTCCTTGTGCAATGTATTCTCTAGAGGTTCTCCATAGTTTCCCCTCAAAGAGAAAAGCATTGTTGTCTACCTTGGGAGCAACAAAGCCCAGTAACTTAGGAATGATCATTTTTTATCCGATATACCATAAACCTCGTATTCCTCACCATGTCGCCTTTCAGATAGTAGTGGCGTACACCACAAAATCGTTGACACAACATTTTTCGTACGTTGGTTGGTGAGGGTACCTCGACTTGCGTGATGTCATTGGCATGTTGGAAGGCCATTGACCAACCTGAGTTATCTCTGTCACCCATGTTGCTTACAACATTTGACAATCAATCGTTCAGACCACATGGTATAATTCCCTCTTTTCTCGTGCATTTGGAGGGTAAAACTGTGTGTGTCGAGGTAGAAGTAGTTGATGGGCCTCTCGACTACAATATTTTGTTAGGACGAAGTTGAACTTATGAAATGCATGCGGTTGTAGCCATCGTTTTTCGGGTACTAGTCAACGGTTATAATCTGGCCTTTGTGCGGTTGTAGCCATCATTTTTTGGGTCTTATGTTTTCCGCACAAAGGCCAGATTATAACCATTGACCAGTTATCCTTCTCCTATCTTGACCCTTCATTGGGGGCATCCATGGTCCCAATGATTGATAACCCGCAACCAAGCACTATCAACTTAGGTGCCAAATTGTTTTCGTCTTTGATGGGAGCTTTTGATTATCTGTCTTTGTAAGGTTTATTTTGGTCATCCCCGACCAGTCGAAGGCTCTTAATTTTTCAAGTGTTGTCTTTAAAAATGAGCTACTTTCATGACTCGCGGAATTTAACTTCCCCATCGGCTTCGATGGAAGGGGTAGGGAACCTTGGCATGACCATGCCCTTATCTGTTGCTGCGGTTGCATACAATTTTGTCCAATAAGCCTCGACCAACCTTGATCTGGCTCTCCCACAAGAGCTAGATCTAGTTCTCGAGCCTATTTGGGCTCAAGACTCTCTTGCCGCTCAAGACCCTTTGGAATTAATCTTTCCCTATGACAAGGCGATTTTGGAGGCAATGATTGGTCCAAAAATACCTTGGGATGATATTCACCATATATCTTATTCTCTTCCCGATCTCAAAAGAATAGAGGTAGGAGAGTTTGTTACAACCATGAACAGAGATGCCCCTTGTCCCATTAACCCTCTGGATACACATGGAGTATACATCCAGGGAAACATGGAAAGTATTACTGCAACAATTCTTATCGATATCTCAAAAACCCATGGCATTGTGGAAAATTTCTTCGTTGGAGTAGATTGCTCCCACAAAGAGATTTGAATCTACACCAAATTGTTTAAAGAATTCCATGACGTTTTTTCCTGGTCTTATGAGGAGATACCAAGAATCGACCCACATATTGTTGAGCACGATATCACGAATTATCCTAATGTTAAACCAGTCTGATAGAAGCTTCGGCCGGTCAGTCCTAGCAATGTAGAGGCGATAAAATATTAAGCAGAGAAACTTATCAAGGCTGGTTTCATCTACACCGTGCAATTGACAGAATGGGTATTGAACCCTCTTCCTGTCAATAAGAAGCAAGACACGATTTGCGTATGTATGGATTTCCGTGATTTGAACAAAAATTTCCCTAAAGACAATTTTCCAACCCTATTTATTGACCAAATCGTCGATGAATGTGCAGGTTGCGAGGTATTTTCTTTCATGGATGATTTTTCAGGGTATAATCAAATTCAAATCAAACCCGAGGACCAACATAAAAGGAATTTTATTTTTCCTTGGGGTACTTTTGCGTATTGAGAAATGCCTTTTGGCTTGAAGAATGTTGCAACTACTTTTTAGCGGGCCATGTCGTTTTCTTTTCACGACCTCAAACACATAGTCGAGGTGTACCGGGATGATCTGGCATCACGTTTTTGCAAGATATCCAATCATCCCTCCCATTTACAACTAATCTTTGTGAGGTGTCGCTACTATCAGATTCACTTGAATCCAAACAAGTGTAGTTTTTTTGTGACAACGGGTCGTTTATTAGGTTTCATCGTGTTAACAAAAGGGTTCATGGTCGATCCTCTTAAGGTTGAGGAAATAGTTCAATTTCCTCCCCCGCATACAATTCCCCAACTTCATATTTTATAGGGGAAAGAAAATCTTCGACATTTTGTCGCTAATTATGTCGATATTACGAAAGGGTTCATGCATCTTTTAAAAAAGGGAGTCCCATTGTGTTGGGATGAAGAAACTCAACACTCTTTTGATGCGTTGAAACACACTCTAACGTCTGCCCTTCTTCTCATTCCTCCCGATTATGGAAAGGATTTCTTGTTATATTTGGATGTCGTAGAGTCTACAATCAACATGGTCTTGGTACAAGAGGATGATGCAGTCGAAGAGCATGTTATATATTATCTTAGACGAGGCCTAGTTGGACTAGATCTCAACTACTCGCATGTTGAGAAACTTGCTTTTTAAGATGTTCACGTTGTCCAATGGTTCTGCCACTATATGAAACTTCGCAAGATCACCATCATTTCCATCATCAACTATTGGTTTATAGTTTAGTCTACTGCCCTTCTTAGGTTATACCAAGTTCAATTCCACATGGTTTCCAAAAAAACCCTCCTAAAACTATCAGCCCTTCTGGTAAACCAGAAGGAAACACAATGCACAAGATGCACTGCGTAGTCTCACCCAAGATAGTTCTTATGGGTAGCTACAATGCTCAGGTGCTTGCAACTTGAGAAATGAGTGGGGATCTGTGATTATACTCTGTATTCTTCATTTATTACTTTAACATTCAACTTATATGGAATACCATGTCATTCTTGCTCATGCATGTAAAGTAACATATCTACCTAGTCTTTCACACATTTGTTTAACATCTAATCATTAACAACAAAAGAGATACATAACATTCAATCACATAACACATGATCTACCATGGTTCACCCCTCCTGGGCTACATCCACAAAGATTTGGATGGTCTGCTCTTTTATTATTCTAGTTCCAAAACTACAGAGCCTTGTGCATTACAACTCTCCATCAAAACAGGTCGATATATTACAATGAGGTAGAATACATCACACAAGGATCCTCAGCCTGTGATCTGACCCTCAATATCTACCTTAGTTCCTCTCTTCAACTCAACAACTTACAAACATAGATCGGAATAACAATATGATAACAATGAAAAACCAACATGACATCCCACTCTGAACCTCCGACTGAGAACCCTCGACCTAGACCTCCTAGGTACCTGTTTATACATGTGCTTGGCTTATTGGCTGTTATATCTTCTTACCAAAACCCTAAAACTATCATGGCTAGGTCTTCTAGCATGTGTGCCTCCCATGCCTTCCTCTTCTGTATGTGTGTATGTTTTGCACATGATGATTTTCCTAAATGTGTGTATTCCTTACATGTGATGCTTCTTCTCCATGCACATTCGCCTCACACGTCATGCTTTTCCTTCAAAACTGGTATGCATCGAAAATGCCCCCAACACTGACATCATGACTCGTCCTGAGTCACTGCCTAACTCCAGTGTCTGTGACTACTTGTTCCAACGCTTCATACATACCTACTATCCTTTGGCACTTCTCCTGATCCTGGCTACTCTTTGCTAACATGGATTCGACCACTTGCGCAGTGACTGGTGGTCGTAATATCTCTCCCCCCTCCAAGCCTATCTTTTCGAGGCATGATTTTGCTATGTCGATTTCCATGACCAACTATTCTGCCTTTTCCTGTAGGGGCTCCAACTGATCCTGCCGTGAGATCTTCTGTGCCTGCACTGCTTTTTCTTTTGCCTGAAGGTTCTTCATTTTTGCGGCCGTCTTGATCTTCTTTGGCAGTAACATTGTCCTCTGTCATTGCTGCGTGTAATTTATCTTCGTTTCCTTGAATCTCTTGTAGGATCCCTTTCTATAGTAGATGGGTTCATAGTTGGATGCTCTTTTCTAGCAGTTCTGCCACTCTATGTATGTTCTGAGCGAAGTTTTCTGCAACTGCTGTCACATCTTGCTCTCTTTGCACTCAGACTACTGGGGGAGTCATAGGTACTGCGCACTCCTCCAGTTCTTTGATATTCTCTTTACAACATTGCATATTTTGCGCTATCTTTGTCATCTTCGCCTCCTTAGATGCTTCCTCTGATACTGTGTCATCTGAGATGGCTTCAAAGACTGTGTTTATCTGGGTCTCCATCTGGTTGATTTTTTATTGTGCTATCTCTTTCTTCTGCCCTTCTTGGTTGATGGCTAGCTTTAATACCATATTTTCTTCCTACACTATTTATAGATTCGTCGGGTCAGAACTTGCTCTGGAATGAATCTTCTGCATGACGCTAACCTATAACTTATATAACGCCTTTGTTGGTATCTTGGGAAATGCCAAATTCAATGTTTCGATATCCTTCACAGGCTTTTGTGTTGTTTCTTCATCGATGAACAACATATTTGGTGTTATGATAAACTTATCACTTCCTTGCACTGTGATTTGTATTGTCTCTCCGACAGGTTCTCCTTCTCTTCCCGGCACCAGTTTCTCCTTTTGTTGTTGTTACTCCTTGATCCTCAACTTTTCTAGCGCAATTTTTACCTCCTGTACCTATTCCAAAATTGAAGCTCAATGGTTTTATTCATTTTCCCATACTTTTGACAGTCGATCTTCTACTGTTGTGGTTATCATATCTATGTCATCTGTTGTCAGTGACATTTCCATTTGTTTCATGTGGGCCTTTGATTTCTTCCTGACGCTCGTTGCTTGCTCCATTGTTCTCTTCCTTTGGGCCTCTAGCCGTTCAGATGCTTTTGGCATCCGTGTATCCATGTCGGTATCCTGCGTAACTTCTTCGTCCATGGTTACATATTTCACCTCCATCTACACTTCCTCTGCACTCACTTGTCCTTTCGGTCCTCCCGGTGCTTGCTCTGTAGCCCATGGACCCTGTGTAGGACCACACTGTGACTTCTTTTGTGTTCTAGTTTTCTTCCGAATTGAGATGCTTTCCCCCACTATACCTATTATGATTTATTTTGCTGGCTAGTTCAATTCCTGCCTATCTGCTACGTGGGTATTGTGCTACCCTGCGTATGGACTTCTATTGCTAACGTTTCTCTTGGGATCTATGGAACTTTCCACTCCTTGGGCCACTCTTGGACCTCCATGTGGATGTCCTGTATTGTCACATGGTACTTCAGTTGCAACCACTCTTTGGTTGGGTCCTTCTTCACCTGTAGCCATATGCTATGATGTGATGCCCAAAAATTCGCTATCTGTCCATACTCCTAGACATTTTTTGGTGAGATCCTCCATGTATCCGCGAAGCTGTTCTGAATATCTATTAAGTATTGAGCGAACATGTCATTGTTGACTTTCTTTACTTCAGATCTGTTGTGCTTCGCAACGACATGTAGTGCGCTGCGCCACATTTTTCTATCCTTGGCACAAACATCATATATGTAGGTTCGTGCCACCCCATAAGTGCAATGAGGATGAGTAACCATGAGTAGTGGAACTTAGAGCCCCAATATTTCACATCCTTACAATATTACAGGAATCAGTTGAGTAGATATGGGGCCCATCTCATCGAGCTCCCCTTTTCACACTGCGCCGCAACTACTACAACTCCTACGGGCACTTATTTTCAGAACTTGTGCATTAATTTGCAACTGAGCAATATGGGTGCAAATCGTGTCGCAGGATCATTGATATCATTGATCCTGATGCATATGTTCCCCCTCTCTGCGCCATACTTCACTTTGATCTCATCCAAGATGGATTTCACCTTAGTCTTGTCTTCTAAGTATTTCTCTAGATTCTCCCCATCTGTGGGTAGCCCTGTAATATTTGCAATGAGGTCAACATTGATCGACATTGGCTTGTCCATCCATAATATGCCTCCGTGCACCCTTTCTAGCAACTGCTTAACACATTTGTTTATGTGTTTCCCGCTCCTGAATCGTGATATGTCTAATAGGTTCATAATGTCTGTGTTGTACAATTCCAAGATCAACTATGCAGGCTCCAATAGTGGCACAACTGATGGGACCTCTCCCTTGCTCTCTAAGTACCTCTGTGCTGCCAAGTCTAGGAACTTTTTGGCATCAGAGAAATCATGGTCGGAGTATTTAAGGTTTTTGACTCCTCCTACCATGTTATCCCCAGTCTTCACTTCATTGGGAATTTTTGACATTACTATACTTAGTTCTTCCTGTGTGCGTTGCATGCCATGCGTACTGTTTTCTACTCTAAGCTTATTTTTCCCTTGTGGGGATGATACCCCACCCTATTTCTCTATTTCCTTCTCTGGTTTCGGCTCTAGGCCCTGCTGTGTGGAATCCATGGCTTGTTCTACTTCTTACAGCCCTTTTCCCCTAGACGCGTAAGATTTCGTCTGTTCGACGTGCTCTACCAGATGCTTAGGCTCCTGTGTGGGTTCTCGATCCTCCTCCACATGTAATATGGTTTTCTCGTACTCCAGTGTGTGGATTTCGTTCACATCCACCACTGCGGAAATCTTACTAGTTCCGCCTTGTGGTACCTGTGTGATAATCTGTGTGCTTCATCCAATTCTGCTTGGTGCTCCGACCCTCGATGGTGACATTGTGGTTAAATCTAAACTACAAGATCTCAACTCAATAGATGGTAGCGCAATTTCACACTCTAACACTCTTCCTCTTGACTCAACGTTTTTCTTCGTAGAAAATAACACTATGGGTCATTTTTCCCCCTCTTTCTGACTTTATAGTGGCACAAAAACATGATAGTTGTGTCACAATGATACTTGTCACTTTTTCCCCTTTTCGTTGTGTTTCATGCGTGCTGTACCTTTCTACCTGTTGACTTCTCTTCTACGTGTCGTGTTTTTGAACCCTAGTTTTCTTGTAGCACCCTATTCTTTTTGCCCAGTTCTATTCTATTGAGGCCCTCCATGTGCACTATTTTTATTTTTATTTTTATCCTTTTTACTTTTTATGGCTGTTTTTTCACTATATACATATCTCTTTATTGCGTGGTACTTCTAAGTACTAGGAGGTCAAATTTCTCTATACAACTTCAATCAACTCTCATTGATCATTCCTCTGAGTTCTGTACCTCCTAAATCTTTCAAATTTACAACTCCCCCATCTATGACAGTCTTCACTTCATATGGTCCCAACCAATGCATTCTGAATTTTCCTGGGTGTTGAAGAAATTTAGTGTCATACACCAAGACTAGGTCTCCTTCCTTGAAACTTTTCCTTTTAACACGTCTGTCATGCCAAGATTTGTCCCTTGCTTTATGTACTTCTTGGTGAAATACTGCTAGAATCCTATCTTCTTCCATCACCATCAGCTAACTTATCCTTTCTTGAACTGCACCTCATTCTGTCATGTTAGTGATTGTTGCTACGCCCAGACTAGGTACCAAAAATTCTAATGGAACCACTACTTCTTATCCATACACCAACCTAAATGGTCTGTACCTTGTCAAAATTTTTCATGTAGTCTTGTATTCCCATAATACTGCTGGTATATTCAAGTCCCAATCGTCCCTGTTGACATTGCAGATTTTTGTCAATGCATTCTCTAGGATCTTATTAAAGGCTTTCACTATTCCATTTTCTTGAGGGTGATATGGTGTACTCTTTTGATGATAGACTTCAATCTCCTCAATCATAGCCTTGATAGTACTATTGATGAAGTGAGTGCCTTGGTCACTCATCAAAATCCTTGGGCATCCAAATCTAGTGGTCACTTTCTCAAACAAGAAGTGTGTTGTTGCCTCTGCGTTGCAATATTTTACTGGTGTTGCTTATGCCCATCACGTTAAGTATTTTTTTGCAATAATGATATACCTTGCTCTCGACCTCTTTTTTGGTGGATTAATTGGTCCCACAAAATCTATTGCCCATTTTCCGAATACTTGCAAGGTTACTTGTAGTCTTAGGGGAATCTCATTCTATATATTAGGTTTTCCAACCCTCTGACATACATCACATCTCTGGAAGTAGTCCTTTGCATATCTATGAATGGTTGGCCACCATAGTCCCATGCGCAATACCTGCTGCGCGATATATTTTCCTGCACAATGTCCTCTAGCTATTCCCTCACGGGCCTCTGCTAAAATCCCAGGCCTTTCATTTTCTAGTACACATCTTCTCAAGATTTTGCTTGCACCCATATTATATAAGTGTCCTGCAATAAATTGATAGTCTGCAACTTTGACTACCATGTACTCAAATATTGAATGATGTCAAAAAAATATTCATCAACTACTTGAACTAAAAATAACTGTGCATCAGGGAAGTTGTCCTCTAAATTAGTGGGTTCCTCTCCATTGGTGATCCTTGATGGGTGATAAGGTCTTGGATTTAACTTCCCTGGTTTGACTATCACTTCAAATTAAAATTCCTGAAACAACAGTAACCATATACAAATTCCCCCCCCGCCCCCCAACACTAGCTTGTTGACTAGGTACTTGAGGGAAAAATGATCTGTGAACATTTTAAAGGGTTTTCCGAGCAGATAGTGTCTGGACTTTTGTAGTGCATATACCATTTCTAAGACTTCTCTTTCTGTAGTATTGTAGTTCTTCTCTGAATCTGACAATTTTCTGCTTGCAAATGCTATAGGATGGTCTAACTCTCTAGCTCCTAGTTGCGCTAGAATAGCTCCAAGTGTTATGGTTTATGCATCTACATGTGCATGAAATGTCTTTTCCCAATCTGGGAATACTAGTTTTGCTGATGTTACCATCTTCTCTTTTAGAGTGTCCAATCCTTGTTGACAGTCCTCATTCCATTGAAATTTACTATCTTTCCTCAACAATTTCTCCATTGGTGCAATGATCTGCGCATACCCTTTTATGATTTTTTTGTAGTAGCATGTGTGTCCCAATGTTGCTCTCAACTGACGTACTAACTTTGGTGGTGGTAAATTGACAATCACTGTAATCTTGGCAGGATCTACTAGCAATCCTTGTTTGGACACTATATGGCCCAATAGTATCCCAAAAGGTTTCCCAAAGATGCACTTATTGATATTTAATGATATTTGACACTGCCTTCATCTTTCCAACATCAGCCTTAATACCTCTACATGATCTTTCAACAAACTGTAGTCTGTCCAATCATCCAGATATACTTCTAAAAAATGATGGATGAATTTTTTGAATGCAACTATGACTACTCTTGAGAATATTGTTGGTGCATTCTTCAGTCCAAAAGGCATGACTATGTATGGATCCCCATTCTGTAGAAAAAGTGGTCTTGTACCTATCTTCTGAGACTATCTTGATATGATGGTAGCATGCGAATCCATTTGTGAATGAATATGCTTCCTGCCCCCTACATTCTCTAGTACCTCATTTGTGAAAGGGGTGGGAAAAGGGTCATGTAGGCAAGCATCATTCAATTTCCTGATATCTACACAGATCCTTATCCCTCACCGCTTCTTCTCCTGAACTACCATAGGGCTTACCCATTCAAATTCCTCCACTAGTTCTACGATTCCAGCCTCCAACATTCTGTCAATTTCTGCTTTTATTTTTTGCTTGTATATTGGGTTCAGTTGATATGGTCATTTTCTGACTAATATAGCCTTAGGTTTGAGAGGTATATTCATCTCTCCTAGCTCTCATTCTATGCCTTTCATCTCTGTAAAGGTTGTTGGGAACAAGTCACTATACTCATGCAACAACTCTGTTATTCTTTCTACTGTTTGTTCATCTCAGTAATCCCTAATACTGGCCATTTTGGGATTATCATTTGTCCCAATATTTACTTTCTTCACATTGATTGGCATAGTAAATACTTCTAATTCGAGAGATGGACCTTCCACCTCTCGTTCTCCTTCAATTTTTGTAATTTTAATGTTGTGTGGGTCATCTTCATCTGATGCTTCTTCCTGCACATGGTAGCATGACAATAGTTCTTTCTTTACCTGTCTGTTATGTTGTTGATACTCTGTTATAAGTTCAACCTCTGGTTCTTAAATTAATATTGCCCCTCCAATTTGTTTGAGTGTTGAATCCATGTTGGGGTTCTCATGTTCAAATGAGAAAGTGACTATAAAATTCTATTGTAACACTGTCCATTCTACAGTGCCTTTGCTCAATTATTGGTCTAGATACCAGTTCGCTAGAATCCCTTCCAATATGTGAATAAAGTGATGAGACCATTATTCTGGTGGTGTCATTCTCCATAGTGTTATGCACTTCTCCAAGTGTCCTGCTGGTGGCCCATGTCCATCATATCTATGCAATTGATTGCTTCCCTATTCTGTGCCAAATATGATGCGCACTAATCGCTTACATTGGTACCAGTCCTTGACTGTCTCTTTGTGTGCACCCCAACATATTGCAGGTGTTTCCTTGAGTGCTATATCCAAAGTTAAGAGCCTTTGATTTTATAACACTTCATCTTCGTATCTTGTTAGTAATTCTTCTAAGTCATTCACCCCATGAAATATGGGAGGTTCTATTATCTCTGTACCTACCCATGTTATTGTGTGGTCTGTTCTTGCACACCTTCTTGTGGAGACTTCATGTAATCATTGCTTCCAATTCTCCAACTTTGTATCTGAGTTTGACACACATGACATGATACTTCTCCAACTGAGTACCCCATCTGCAGTTGGATTCACATAATCTTATTCTTGTGTGGTGGTCCCGTATAATTGGTAATTCCCTCCAGGTATAAACAAGTGGGTTCTATAAACCTTTCTCCTTATGATGGATCTAATGGCACAATGAATTTTTACTCTCTTGAATTGAATGTCATCTTCCTCGTCTTCAAATTGATTATGTCCTAATTATCAAATTCCCAATCCAAGCCAAGCAATGCCAGATAAGGTGTTGTGCCATCCACTATTATATCACTTTGAAATCGGCTTTAGTGCGCACTCCATCCAGATCTACTGTCACACCCTTTAGCCTTTCAATTGGCAGAACCCTATGTTGATTTGCTAGTTTCAGATGAACATGTGAATATCCTAATGTGGTCTCTCGCATACATTGCCATGTATTCTTGGGTAGTAGATTCACTTCGAAGCCTAAATCCAGTATGATATCCCCCATGTTGAAATCTCCAATGTTGGCATTCAGTCTGAATTCTCTGCTTGTCCTCCTCCTTGTATGCAAATGATTAAATTTTTTCTGTTCTAGATTTCCCTCTACATCTATGCTACATATTTCTAACATATTTTGTAACACTTTAATATATGATGGGTTGTTTAGTAGTTTAACAAAAGATTGCAGAAAATCCTTTATGGTACTTACTTGTCCTATGGGTTGTGATTCATTAATGTGATCCAGTAATGAAGGCATCTCGTACATTGGAACATATTGAGTATGCTGTGAATTTGATGTAGATGCAATGTTTGGCTTCAAGAATTCTTGTCTGGCTTGCTTGAATATCTCCTTTTCATTCTACGCATCAAACTGCTTCTGTGGTTCAACATTTTTCTTCACCCATTGGTGTTGTGCTAGATCTTGTATTACTGCGTCATCTCCTGTCTTAGATCCTCCACACATAACTATGTTGATATTTATTCCATCATCCCTCACTTCTATAGAGATCCATTGAACATTCTGATTGTTCTGATTTCTCTTTTCCTGGATCTTCCCCAATAGTGTCGGACAATATTTCGTGTCATGGTTGGATGCACGACAATATATACATGTTGCAGGTGGAAGTGGACATTCTCTTGCATAGTGTCCTGGTTGCTAAAAGTTGTGGAATACCACCTGTCCTCTGCCTCTTCCAAGGCCTCCTCTACCTCATCCTCCACCTCTGTAGATAAATCAATCTCCTCATGGCGCACTGTACTGTGGCACCTGGTTATATTGCACGGGATTATACTGTGGCTACGCGGTATTGTACTGCGGATGCATAGTGTTATATTGTTGTGGTGCAGTGTTATATGGGGCTGGTACTTGGATAAACTGTGGTGAAACTTTCCATGTAATCATCTATGCCTGTACCCTATAGGTGTCTAATGTTCTTTACCTCATCAACTCCATTGTCCTACAATCTTTGTCATCATAGCCTACTGACTTGCAAAAGTTGCAATATGAACTCTTAGACATTGTCTGGTATTTATGCATCATTGGAAAATGATATGGATCATTCCCCCGTGTCTTACAAAAATAACATCATAGTCATCTTGATGGAAAAGGGTTTGACAGTCTTGTTTCCATGTACTGCGCGAATGTTGGGAATTCATTCTTGTGGTGTCCTTCTGTCCTACATGTGGTACACCAAACATTTTCTCTTTTGTCCTTACTCCTATTAAGGTTTAATTGAAATGTTAGATTCTTCAGGTCTTTCTTGAGCTCCTCTATTGTTGGATTTGTCTTCTGATATTGGTTCTCTTCTAGTTGTAAGGCTTCCTGCAGAGCCTATGCCTGGATCTGAAACTTTTGTTTTCTAAAAGGGTATTTCAAGTGTGGTAGTAGTGAATTCACAAACAGATGCCTATGCTCCATATTTGTCATGACATACTTCAACTTTCCCTTCAATCGTTTGAATCTCTAGTCTATCTCCCAGATAGATTCTCTTGGTTTGTTTTTCTGATATCTATCATCTCATTCATGTATTGATCCTTTGAGCTAGGCTTTTGGAATTCATTTATCAACAACTTGTTGATATCCACAATCGTTCTGGTTTTTGCTAGTGGACTGTTTGTAGCTAAGATCATGTACCAATCTAGTGTGCGGTCTCTTAGCCTGACGGCTAACTATGAAAGTTTGGTATCCTCATTTGTGATTTGCTTTGCTTCCTAGATCTTTTGACATATGAACAAGTGCTTCTCAGGGTCCTCCGACACCTCTCCCTTGAATTCTGGTAGCCTGATGGTGGGATCATGTCATTCCATCCTAAATGCTGAACTACTACCTCTATGCGGTGTATATCCTTGACTAATGCTTCCTGAACTGGCTCTCCCAATTGTTTCTCCCTGTGTAGATGTACTTCCTGCTGTGTTTCCTCCACTGAAATTCAGTTTCCTAAACAGTGGTGTTATTTATGGTGTATTAGTCACACATTTGTTTACGGGTTCCACATTGACACTGATATGGATAGGATTTATGCCTCTGGTTTCTTCTCTTGGACCTCTTGTATTCCTTTCATATGTCACACAAAATATTTCCTTAATCTGCTCCACAGCCTGAAGATCCTCTACCTCTTCTTCATCACTTTCCAAGCCTTCCCTTGTGGCTATGGCTCTCTTCTTATTGTTCATCTTATATTGGTAGGGTACTCCACTACGCGTCCTTCCAGTTGTTTCCATGATCTTCTTGATATGGTATTCCTCCATCATGATTGGATCCAAGGCCTCATCCTTCTTTCCTTTATCCATCTCTTTCTCCATTTCTCTGTCTCTTGTCAGTGCTTCCCCCCTTCTCCCTTACACGCAGGGAAGTTTAGCTATCTGAGGCCATTTTCATTACCCCTTTGTTATACAATAACATCTTTATGGAAGTATACAATGATCTGATATACCTACCTTGAGGTCCCTTCAGGAACTCTTTCTCTGCTATGCTATAAAACTTCACAGTATCTACTGCAATTTCTGTGATAAATCCTGCACCAATGCTGTCTAACCATAAATATACTGCAAACGTAAATTTATTGTCAACTTGTTGTATTTGCACGATCTCAATAGGATTCCATTCTATTTTTCTGATCCGATTTGTAGGGTAGTTGTCTTTCAACCTCAATATCCACTCCTACAACACATGCGGGAAATCAAAGAAAAATACTCTATGCAAGTCGCTGAATACATACTTGTCCAAATATTTGCGTGGTGTTAACTTTGGGTTTCTGTTATATTTTTGTGCAAATTCCAACTCCTTTGTTTTTAACCATCTCGCGATCTCTACCTTTGTTGGGTTCCATGGTCTCAACATGCCTTTTTTATATTCTCATTCTTTTAACATTGTGTTACCAGATCTTCACGATTCTTCAACAAATCTCATTCACTCAATCCCTTTCTGTTCCAACCAGCAACAAAACCATTTTTTGATTTATAGTTTAGTCTTGTTACCCTTCTTGGGTTGACCCAGGTTCAGGTCCACTTGGTTTCCTACAAAATGCTCCTAAAACTATCGGCCCTTCTAGTAAACCAGAAGGAAACACAATGCATAGGATGCACTGTGTAGTCTCACCCGAGATAGTTCTTATGGGTGGCTGCAATGCTCAGGTGCTTGCAGTCTGGGAAATGAGTGGGGATCTACGATTAAACTCTATATTCTTCATTTATTACTTTAACATTCAACTTATATGGAATACCTTGTCATTTTTTCTCATGCATGTAAAGTAACAGATCTATCTAGTCATTCACACATTTGTTTAACATTTAATCACTAACAATAAAAGAGATACATAATAGTCAATCACATAACACACGATATATTATGGTTCACCCCTCATGGGCTATGTCCACATATATTTGGCTTCTCTTCTCTTTTATTATTCTAGTTCCAAAACTACAGTGCCTCGCACATTACAACTCTCCATCAAAACAGGTCGAGATATTACAATGAGGCAGACTAGATCACACCAGGCTCCTTAGCCTATGATCTAACCCTCAAGATCTACCTTATTTCCTATCCTCATATCAACAACTTACAAACATAGATCGAAATAACAATATGATAACAATGAAAAACCAACATGACATCCCACTCCGAACCTCAGACCGAGGACCCCCGACCTAAACCTCCTAGGTACCTATTTATACATGTTCTTGGCTTACTGGTCGTTACATATTCTTACCAAAACCCTAACCATATCATGGCTAGGTATTCTTTCATGTGTGCCTCGCAAGCCTTCCTCTTCTGTATGTGCATTTGTTTTTCACGTGTTGATTTTCCTGCATGCACATATTCCTTACACGTGTTGCTTCTTCTGCATGCGCATTTGCCTCCCACATCACGATTTTCCCTCAAAACTAGCCTGCGCCCATAATCAACCCTTTTCAATATGTGTTAACACGAAGGGTCATCAGTGGAAAACTCAGTTGATGGATAGTTATCCTACAACAATTTGACTTGGATTTTGTTTTGGCGAAATCTAAAAAGTCCTTGGTTTTCACGGAGCTCAGAACTTCCGGTTGAAAGTGATGATATTTCGCCCAAAGAGTCACCAATTAATGGAGATCTTTTTCTGATCGCATCTTTGGACCCCTGGTTTGGAGATATACTTGTGTATCTTCATACTTTGAAGTACCCCACTTCTGTTTCTCACGATGAGCGTCAACGAATATGACACCAAGCACAAAATTATCTCATCCCCGATGACACTTTGTATCATCGAGGGGTGGATTGCATTATTCGACGATGCCTTACTCACGAAGAAGTAGAGCTTTTTTTAAACAAATGCCACACGAGAGAATGTGGAGGTCATTTGTTTGGGTTGGAAACAACCCAAAATATTCTTCGCTCTGGATAATTTTGGCCCTCGTTAATCAAATATTGTGTTGAGGTGGTCAAGAAGTGTCACCCATTCCATATCTTATGTTGGAAGTTGCGGGCAGACCCAGCTCCTATGTTTCTAGTTATTATTGTAAGTCCCTTCACCAAGTGGGGGATTGATTTCACTACATGTCACCCAACTTCTACCAGGGGTCATCTCTTTATCATCGTAGCAGTAGACTACTTTACTAAGTAGGTTGAAGCTATGCCAACATTTAACAATGATGGGGAAACTACTACACTTTCGTTTTCAATCAGATAGTAGCTAGATTTGATATCCCGAAGGAGATTGTCACTAACCATGGTATTCACTTCCAGAAAAAAATGATGACCAAATTAGCATCAAAGCTTGGGTTTAAATAGGAACATTCACCACCCTATTACCCGCAAGAGAATAGTTAGGTAGAAACTGTGAATAAGTCTCTCAAGATTATTCTTCAACGAACGATCAATTCAGCCAAGTCAAATTGGCATTTGATGTTATATTCGATGCTATGGGATTATCGAACTTCTGTAAAGAATTCTACCAAATTTTCACCCTTTTCAACTCATCTACGGGCTGGAGGTAGTCTTTCCCATTGAATGTCAAATCCCTTCTCTGAATTTGGCAGTGAAACTACTGCCCGACACTACACCGCTTGAGGAACGCATTTTATATCTCGAGCAACTTGATGAGCAGCGTGGAGATGCAGCCTTGGCTAATGAGGCTCATAGGAAATGAGTCAAATGTTAATATGATCTATCCATTCTCCCTCAAATTTTCTCTGAAGGTGATCTTGTCTTGGTCTATGACCAAGAAAAATATCCCTTGGGTGCAGGCAAGTTCAAACCCATGTGGTTCAGACCTTTCATTGTGAAAGAGTTCTTAGAAAAGGGTGCTTACCATCTGGTTGATTTCAAGGGTAATGCCTTAGCAGAGCCTAGAAATGGGCTCTACCTTAAGAGGTATTTCACTTAGGTCGGTCGCTTGAGTGTGACTTCTTGTATATATGTACAATTTTTTATACATTTTTGTCTTTTTGTTTTATGGATGTGTAGTTATTTATGTTCTCTTTTTCAATGTGGCAGATGTCTAGTGAATCATAATTTTATGTTGGGTTCACAGACGACGCTAACCGACACACTCGGAGGCTTTCTTTCGGAGCTTGGGTGATTTTTACACCTGGTGACCATTTTCTATCTTCTGGAGGTATTTGTCTAGGCGAAGCAACCAATAAAGTTTTTGAGTATAGTGCAGTGATAGAATTACTATGTGATGCCTTGTCACGTGGTAGTTGTCACCTCCGGGTTTATTTAGATGCTCAATTGGTCATGTCCCAGTTAAATGGGGTTTACCGCATTTACGATTCCACTCTTCACCGATGATTCCTTAGGGTACGTCTCTTAGAATGATTTTTTTATTATATCACTTATATTCATGTTCCTAGGAGATCTAACCAACTAACTGATACATTAGCTAATCAAGTATTAGATTGGAATGTTGCTCACATGTAAAAGTAAAACACACACATACACATGTAAATACATTTGTAAAAATGTCATCCATAAGAAATAAAAGATATAGGCCTATTGGCCCTGCTGTAGTGAACTATGACGTTCACAAGACGCTAGAATAACTGGACCCATGTCCTGGGCACCCCACTACATGTGGCTGCATAGTTGGGGGAAGATCCTTGATCTCTGCCATGGGTATTGCATGAGTGAGAGTTGTGAGGTTTCTCTCTACCCACTGCAACACTCTCTCAGCCTCTCCGGCTAGGGGTCCTCCTCCTCCTGCTGGTACGACCTCTAGTTGAGGATGACGCCTGGTCCTAGCAAATTCTGCTGGACGAACAAGTCCTACATCTGTATATAATATATCTTTAAGTTAGAACTCTGACATATATATAAAAAGGATAATATATAAAAATTTCAAAAAATTTAATAACTTTAAAAATTGTGTTACCTATCTCGCTGCACTCCTCACCAGGGGGCACGGGCATGTCATGATCTCTAAGGAAACTAATACTTGCATAGGGATAGTCCTCTATGACCGGAATCTGATGAGCCCACCAGTCAAAGAATTTATCATCAAACACCTCCTTGGTTCTTCCTTCACCTTGTATAGGCAACAAAACTACCCACTTGTGTTACACATAAAAAATACTCACTTTGATAGTGTCGCAAGTGTCGTCATTAAAAAGGTCACAAGTGTCGCATTTTGCTCACAAGGTCGCAAGTGTCGCATGTTGCTCACAAGTGTCGCAAGTGTCAAAGAAATCATGCTGCCATGATGCCTATGTCGTGCCTATAATGACATGAGAAGGACACTTGAAACACCTCAGACATTTGATTTGGAAGAGGAGAAATGAGTCAGCAGGTTTGCAAACCTTTTTCCATCTAAAAGCACCTCAAAAACTGAGTTTTTAGAGGGGAGCTCTCCCCTATACCTCTTCTGGGAGTGCTGGTGCTCCCCCTTACATTGTCTAGGAGTGTTATAAATCCATCTGGCCCTTCTGCAGGAGCGCTCCTACCCTTAGGAGCGCTGGCGCTCCCCTAAAGCCTACTAGGGAGCGCTATAGTGCTCTGAGTGCCCTTTTGAGGGAGCGCTACCTATTTTAGGCAACAATTGAGTTGTTGAGATGAATGGGGGAAGGATCTTTTCATTATTATAAGGTATTTGAGCTCGAATACCTAGTCTAGCCATGATATTAGGGCAGATCCTCAATTGAAGGAGGAAAATCCTCACCTTCCCCAAGGATATCTCAAGTTGTTGAGCCTCTCCAAGGCTATATAAGCAAGCTTTCTAATGGTGAAAGGGGACTGGAAAAAGGAGAATCACACCAAACTTATGATCTCATAAGTAGTGATGGAACAGAGATGATTTGGAGGAAAGATACCTATGATCTCATAGGGAACAATTAGTGAATCCATCATCATTCAGATCGTGGATCTTTTGAGCAAGGGGTAGACAAGGAGGACTTGGTGAAACTGCTACAATTCATCTATGGCTGTAAGCAGTGTTTTGTCCTCATTAATATAATTTGCTTGGCCTGTTTATTTCTAATTTGTGTTCAATCTCACATGAATTTGTCTCTTTATTAGATAGACCTATTTCAGACTAATCTTGATAGAGTGGGAAGTAGTCATACTTTGTTTGTCTACAGGGCTCATCGAGGAGCGAAAGATTGGAGCTCAACTCGGAGCGTGCAGGGAAAAACACCAATAAAAGGTACTTATTTTCTCCTTCCTTCTCACACACTAGTCCACCTAGATCTAAAAGGAAGTTAGTGACCATGATAAGAACTTTCTGTCTTAGAGTTAAGAGTCTAGCTCTTTGAGGAGATCTACCTGTCCGCTGGGAGATTTTCCTTCAACAGAAATTGGCGACTCCACTCGGGATCGAATCAGAACTTTCGTAGTTTTGTCTTTCCTCATAGACCTTGTATTAACTTTTGTTTTCTTAGGCCTTGTTCACCCCTTTATATCTGATTGCATTTTCTGATTGACTCTTTACCCCATCACACTCAGCCTGATTGTCAAAATTTGACTGAATTTTGGGTTTTTTGGACTTTTTTCTGAGTTTTAGGACTCCAGCGCTTCCCTGCCTTGTTAGAAGAGTGCCAAAACTCCCTTAAGCTGCTGGACAGATCTTTATAACACTCTGGTGGCCCTTATACCAGAGCGCCAACCCCTTTTTGCCCAAAAATCTCTTCAAAAATTGCAATTTTTGAAGGTCCAAACCCTGTTTTCTCATTTGTTGGGCTGCTTTGTGATTCAATGATTCTTCCTTTGACCTTTGACATGCTTCCTCCTAAGAAGTAAACACCTTATTTTTCATATTTTATGCCCTTCTTCATTCTTTTTGAGTTTTTGCTGTGGAGATCTTGAAATCGATCCGCTGCTTTTTTCCTCTCCTATCCGACTAAGCGGGAACTCCGGTGAAGGACATCTGAAGTTTGTGACTCTTCTCACTTGGTTTTTTAAAGGTCATTGTTCTTTGAAAACTTCATTTTTGTGTGAATTTTTTGGTTTTTGCATTGTTATTTTTTGTTCTCTGTTTACTTCTTGCTTCAATCATAGCAAGAGGGTGTCTGTTGTGTGTGTGAAATATGATCATACTTGCCTGAATCTCCTTGATATGAAAAGGTAGTTGATAGGAGAAGTATTTTGCATTGAATTAGTTATCATTCACATACAAAAGAAAAAGTTACATTTTAGTGCTTGATTTGCATATTAGAAGGCATTTTTCGAAAAGGTTTTAGCGTTGCATTGGATTCGATTGAGAACCGATTGATAGAGGATTTTTCATATTAGTGTTTGAAAGTGAAAACGACTCCTTCTATTTCCCTTAAATAGGTGTTCATTGAAAAGAAACGACTGCTTATCATCTTTCATGCATATTTTTGGGCATTGAGTCATCATTCCATTAGTTTCACTTTCGTACACCCTTTGAGTAAAGAGCAGCTATAAAATGAATGCTAATTAAAAATTATCTAGAACATTTTTGTTTTTAGGATCTTCCACCAACAATAGACTAGGGTTAGCACTTTGGATTAGGCTATAAGAATAACTCTCCAAAGTTTCCAAAACAAACATTAGCATCCTGAGCTAGGGAGAGTCAAATCTAATTGTCGTATAAGTCTGCCTGGGATCCCCCTCTCACACAAGGGTTACACACGAGGTCGCACTCGGGAAAGCTACGAAGATTATCCCTCCGTGGTTTGACTAATTATGGTAGTCAGATCGTATTATGGGGATCGCTTAAAGGTATACCCACAATGTTGAGTGGAAGCCTTTCAAGTTGATTTCGGGCTAGATACCCTACCCATACGTTCGGACTGGACTGTCGACTGTACCCGCCCAGGGGCTGACTGCGAATTGGTAACCTTAGTGGCCATAATATTTAGGGTCTTACACAAGGTGACAGTGAAGGGAAGTCTCACTGTACCTGGAGCAGACATTGGTCAAACTCACTTGGGCTTCTTGGAGGGTAAATCCACAATTACTGCGTGGAAGCTTGCACCAAGGCGTAGGTCCATTAAGCAGGTTGCCATTGTAACTGTTCCACCATATCCCAGCCCCTTCTCGATTTGATAACGCGACGTTGGATTTCATCACCAACTAGTACGGTCATCGAGAGAAGTTTTGTCTGCTTGGTTGATTCCTAGATTTCTTAGCGCATGCTGTTTCTTTTTGTTAGTTGGCCCTAGATTTTCAGTGTGATCTGTTATTCTCCACAATTGAGCCCGTAGACAATAAAGGTCTTTGCCGATCACATAGGATGCAAGGGATGCCTCCGGAAGGCTATCAACCCTTACCTTCTAACCCTCCAGAAGACAACTACCGTAGAGAGGTAGAAAATCCATTTGACACCGGAAGTGATATTGCTCCCCCATTAGATAACCCAGAAGACGCTTTGGGCATGGTTGAAAATCCCACCACACCTGTGTCGGTAACTCCTCTCGAACCACTTTTGGTTCGTTTAGACTCCCTTGGGAACGTCATAGACAAAGAAGTCCCACGATTACCGGAGAGGATATTTACTGAAACATATATGGGATCCACAGAACCACTCTTTGGTGATGAGTATAGGACTCCTGTTCATCCTAGCACCGTAGTATCAACCAATCCAACACCTGCTCTATCTGTATGGAGGACTTCATCAGGGCATGATCTCTATGAACATTTTGAACCTATTCGACAACCCTTTCATCCTCATGACCCTCCTAGTGAAACAGGACCATCCGGTCAAACCATGAATCACCTAGTCGATCAGGTTATTCACTCTACTGTCACACTAGCACAAGTCCATCCTAATGCTGGACTCATCACCTCTACTCTTCCCCAAAGCACTTCAATCTCTACCCCTGTTTCTACAAGTCTTTACTCTACAACTCCGCATATTCCACATGATCCTGCTGGGACATCTTCTCACCTGAGAATGCAGACCCCTGTTGGCCAAACACAACCGACTGGAGGGAAACCACCATCCAACATATATTTCCCTCCTGGAGGACTACCTTTCCATGGTGGGACTGCCCCTCCTGGGGGACAACCCCCTTTTCATACTCCTCCTAGAGGGCAACCTCCGTTTTCCAGTCACACCACGGTCGTAAATCCACCGCTGGCAGGGGGGAAACCCTCGTTTGCTGGAAACCCTTCACAATCCTGGGGAGTATCTTCAAGAGGCACTTTTACTCAACCTTGCATTGGGGGAAACTTGTATAATAACCCACTAGGAGGAGTATCCAATCCTGTCCCTCCCGGAACATCTTACAGACAATCTTATCATGGGCCTCATGCGTATCCACCTTCGGGATCTACTCCTTACCATTCTCAAGGCCAAAATGTTTATCCTCCTCATAGGAAAATAAATCACCTAGCCTATAATGTTCAAAACCCACCGGGTTATGCCCATGTTTCTCATGTACCACCGAATCCTTCTTATCCTGGCCAACAACAACCATTTGTAGGAGGACCTACTGGTTACAACTATCCACCTAACCTAGTCTATGGTCCTACTGGTGTTCCTATGCCACACCAGTATCATTCACACATTAACCGACAACTACCTTTCCTTGCGACTCTGGATCTCCCAGACTTGTGTCAGTTAACTAATGATCCTATTTCTCATTCACCAGTTTGGCCAGTCATTCCAGCTAAGCTTCCTTCTGCTATTCCGAATTTTGACGAAAACCCTGGTGAAGATTCGAACAACCACGTGATGACTTTCCATTTGTGGTGTTCATCAAAATCCCTCATGGATGATTCTGTACGTTTGCGTCTTTTCCAACAAATGCTTACTGGTTCGGTAGCAAAGTGGTATATTGAACTACCACGTGCTTCTTTTCATGATTTCAATTCCCTTGCCATGTCTTTCCTCACGCACTTTCAACTGCCTATTCACTACGAGACAGGTACTGAAATCTTGACCTCCCTTCGTCAAACCAACTCTGTGCATATCTCTAACCATATTCATGAGTGGAGGCGACGACGAAGGATGATCAAAGAGGTAATTCCTGACCAATTATTAGCGGAATGGTTCACTAAATCCATGTTACCCCAGATCTCTCGTGATGTTGCCATGGGTGGCGTAGTCACAGAGGAACAAGCCATTGCTCGGGCTCAGTACTTAGACTTGGTTTATTCTCAGTTTGGTACTTTGTATGATTTTCTTCGGAATGCTGCTCGAGCTAATACCGATCCTTCTAAGCCATCATCCTCATCTCATGCGGATGGTGTTATCGGTTCCATCAAAACTCAATCTCTTTCCAAATCAAATACACCCTCCTCTACCTCCCCCCCAAACTCAGATATCTGAGGTGAATGCAGTTCAATCTACCCGTTCACAACAATCCAGAGGTAAGAAGAAGACAAAGAATAAATTAAAAAATAATAATGAACAACCCAAAAATCAAACCCCTGCTACCAAAAAGCAGCCACAACGGAAACTGAAATTCCTGTGTATCATTTGTGGTGACGATCACTACACTCGAGATTGTCCACTTCGCAATGAAGTGGCCAAAATTTTCCAAGGGAAGTCACAACCCGCTGTGCTTACTCAACCTTTTCCACAACAAAAATCCATGGTTGCTCAAACCCCCTCTCCTGGGGGTAGTTCTAGCGATCCTAATGATGAGGCCTCGTTGAGTGCACATATTTATATGTTTAATGGGATCAATTTGACCACTCTCTCTAAGACCTATGACACACCAGGTAACCTTGACAAAAGAAAAGATACTAACGGTGCCACCACTTTACTGGATCCATCATCATCCTCTGTTAGTCTTCCATCGGTTAATCCTCCATATGGACCACTTCAGATTGAGAAACCCACGTTTGACTCTATCTTGCGCCCTCCTAAGAGCACTATCTGCAAAGCTAATCCTAGCTCACGTGTTGCCCAAAACTACAACATTGTTGAAGATTTGGCTCAAGCACCATGTGCTATGTCTACGTTAGAAGTTCTACAACACTGTCCCAATCAACGTAGAACACTCTTGACTGCTCTTGGCAATGTTGATCCCGAGTCGTCCAATCAGATCATGTTTAATTTGGATAATTATGCGTCTCGACTCTCCCACCAACTTGCTTTCCAAGTTGATGTTGTTGTTCACAATCAACAAATCCATCGAACTATTCTGGATGAGGGAGCCTCAACTTGTGTCATGTCTTTAGCATGTTGGAAAGGTTTAAAATCACCAGAACTCAACAAATCCCCAACGATGTTACACGCCTTCGATGGGTGAGGTTTTCATCTCCATGGGATTTTACAATCCCTGCCCATCCAATTGGGTGGCAAAACCGTTACTGTTGATGTCGAGGTGGTTGATTCTCCCCTCAATTACAACTTGTTACTTGGAAGAAGTTGGTTTTATGCTATGACTGCCGTTTCCTCGTCGGTATTTTGATGTGTACAATTTCCTCACTAGGGAAAAATTGTCACTGTTGATTAGTTGGATTTCTACACGACCGATGCTCACGCTCCTGCTACCAACAATATTCCTTTCTTGGGAGACCACAAGATCACGTATGAAAGCGTTGGTGTTGTCTTACTGAAATATTCTAGCCTCATGGGTACCTTCCCTACACCACTTCCACCGATTACACATCATATTGCCAGGGTCGATATGATTTTGACCGCGGCTTATCAATCTTTGAAATCATCTGACCCTTGGATTGTACCTTGTCCTTTGGAATTCGATGCACTAAGTGACACCGTGCCACTTAGTCCAGCTGAAACATCATACGTTTCTACCCAATCCGCTTCTCCCTCGTCAAATGGCCAACATCCATTAGCGCCTGACGTTTCCTCGATGCAATCACGGTTGTGTTCCTTGTCGTCTGCGATCGACTACATTTCCCCACCTTTTCCTTCAGATGAATCTATTCTGGAGATGCTTCGCATTGACAAGTTACCTTGGGATAATAACCATCACCGATCCTCTTTTCTTCCCCCTCGTGAAGAAATCTGGGAAGATATACACTCCATCTCCCCTCCTGGAGTTGATTTTTCATCATCTCCCATGATTTCAACTTCCGACAATTTGGATCCGGTAGTGGACATGGTGATTTCTTCGGTAGGATTATTGAAGCTTGATCTCCTTACTCCTATCATGACCCTCGATATGTGTCCCTTCTCGAGTAATTATCTTCCATCCAACGAAGATCTCCTGGAGTCCATGACCACGTTTTCTCCTTTGACATGGTACCCTTCCAGAGTATTATCCTCTTGGAAACCATGATCCGGATGAAACCATGAGCATGGTTTCTCTTCTCTGTGGAAAGCTCGTTAAAAAATGAAACAGAATCCTTGAGCATAGTTCTTTTCCTGTGTCAAGCTCGTTAAAAAATGAAACAGTCACCTCTCTTGAACCTTCTTTTCATCCACCCTTCTCCTTTGGTGAATGAATCGAAGCTTGGAGGATATGTCTCCAGCCTTTGCTGATCATCCTGGAGTTAAGCCACTAGCTTTCAAGCTGGGGGCATACCGAGCTTAGTCTTTGTTCTTTCTCATGCTCGTAAATACATGAGAATGCATCCAGGTAGACTTTTATCTCTTTTTCGGACCTGTATGGATACGCGAAAAAGGAACCCCCTGGAGTCTCCTTTAAACTCTTTTCAGACTCTCTAAACATGAAAAGATTGCCAAGTGATCTTGCTTCCTTTCCCACTCGTTAAACGGTTTGAAAGGGCGTCTTTTGAGTGATAATTTATCTCTTTTTCGGCCTCGCGAGACTAACATTACGAAAAAGGACAACATTGGAGTCATCTTTAAGTTCTTTTCAGACTCTCTAAACATGAAAAGATTATCGAGCAACCTTGTTCTTTTCACGCTCGTTAAAGAATTTGAATAAAACGTTTGTTCAACAATAGTTTATCTCTTTTTCGGTCTCATCAGACTACTTTACGAAAAATGAACTGAGAGAGTTCTCTTTGAAGCGTTTTTCCAGACTCTATAATCATGAAAAACCTTCGAGTTTTCTGTCTTTGGACTCGCTAAAACAAACATCGACAGGCCCATATGGGACCGAACCCTTACTTCTTCCAGTTCGTTAAACAAAGGAAGAGGAACTTACCAAAGGTGAGTTTTATCGATCATGTGTTACCCTCCTCGAGCTCGTTAAATTAAAAAGAGGTACTCGTCTATTTGGATGGGGGAAAAATTGAAAGAAGCAAGCCAAGCAGTCTCTTGAGAACATTACCAAGTAATTCTTAGAGTCTCCCTTGAATACAACACTTTGTCCTTTGCACGCATTATAATCCGCTGAACCTCTGCACTGAGCCAATCCTTTGAGTTTCTTTCACTCCTTTGGGTCACCTGACGTAAGTCACAGCATCCACTGCATTATTAAGTTTTGGTCCATGTCATGTTTCTGCTCTCGTGCCTCAGTGTTCAAGGGAAGTATCCGCCTCTAGTGTCAGCCATCACAAATATCTTGTCTCAATACCCGTGTCAATCCATGTTCATTTGATTTACCAATTACATCTCTGTGTCCGTTTCATGTCGTTGATGGAGGATACATTAAGGCCCTCCTTCGACGAGCCTATTCCTGTCGACTTCAACACATTATCGAGGAATTAGACTTAGAAACCAGTTAGTACTTTGGGGCCTGCATGCCTCAATGGCATGCCTCCTCACATCCAACAACAGGTTTACATCACTGACCTCTGATCGGATGATTCCATGGATGTTCGACTCCATCTCATCCATTCACATTCGTTGGAATGTACTAGGGTACCTTGGGAATCATTGACATTAATGGTGATCTCCCTCGCGCTTGTTAACGATTTACATCATTGACCAGTAATCAAGTGGTTTCTGCCATGTTCGACATCAGGACATCTATTCACATGGTTAGATTTGTAGTACATCGGGATCAGTAAGAAGACCCTGGGTTGAGTGATCACTTTGATATGTAATTTTCCCCGGTTGCGATGGAGTTTCTTTTGAACAATGACACATATACTGTTACATAGATCCACTTTGTATTGGTCGTGGCTATGTCTTGTCATCTCGTAGATCCACTGTGTATTCTTCGTGGCTACGATCAGTTCATGTCATAAGAGTATA
>ML783150.1:529024-539339 GCA_009831015.1 Picea engelmannii | reverse complement strand
CAAGTCTTGATCACCCAAGCATAGGTATGCCTGCCTTGGGTTTGAAACATGTCATAATATTTGTTGGATGTTTGTGTGCAGCTTCTGTCAGGTTCTCTGCGTCTATACCCTTGCTTGAAAGTCTACAAAGCATTTCAGTTATCGGTTCATCTTCTAACTTCATACTTTGGGGGGAAATCTGTTACACATAAAAAATACTCACTTTGATAGTGTTGCAAGTGTCGTCATTACAAAGGTCGCAAGTGTCTCATTTTGCTCACAAGGTTGCAAGTGTCACATGTTGCTCACAAGTGTCGCAAGTGTCAAAGAAAGCATGCTACCATGATGCCTATGTTGTGCCTATAAAGACATGAGAAGGACACTTGAAACACCTCAAACATTTTATTTGGAAGAGGAGAAATGAGTCAGCAGGCTTGCAAACCTTTTGCCATCTGAAAGCACCTCAAAAACTGAGTTTTTAGAGGGGAGCGCTCCCCTATACCTCTTTTGGGAGTGTTGGTGCTCCCCCTTACATTGTCTGGGAGTGTTATAAATCCCTCCGGCCCTTCTGTAGGAGTGCTCCTACCCTCAGGAGCATTCGCGCTCCCCTAAAGCCTACTAGGGAGCGCTATAGCGCTCTGAGTGCCCTTTTGAGGGAGCGCTACCTATTTTAGGCAACAATTGAGTTGTTGAGATGAATGGGGGAAGGATATTTTCATTCTTAGAAGAAGTTGAGCTCGAATCCCTAGTCCAGCCATGATCTTAGGGTAGATCCTCAATTGAAGGAGGAAAATCCTCACCTTCCCCAAGGATATCTCAAGTTGTTGAGCCTCTCCAAGGCTATATAAGCAAGCTTTCTAATGGTGAAAGGGGACTAGAAAAAGGAGAATCACACCAAACTTATGATCTCATAAGTAGTGCTGGAACATAGATGATTTGGAGGCAAGAGACCTATGATCTCATAGGGAACAATCAGTGAAGCCATCATCATTCAGATCGTGGATATTTTGAGCAAGGGGTAGACAAGGAGGACTTAGAGAAACTGCTACAATTCATCTATGGCTGTAAGTAGTGTTTTGTCCTCATTAATATAATTTTCTTGGATTGTTTCTTTCTAATTCGTGTTCAATCTCACATGAATTTGTCTCTTTAGTAGATAGACCTATTTCAGACTAATCTTGATAGAGTGGGAAGTAGTCGTACTTTGTTTGTCTACAGGGCTCATCGAGGAGCGAAAGATTGGAGCTTAACTCAGAGCGTGCAGGGACAAACACCGGTAAAAGGTACTTCTTTTCTCCTTCCTTCTCACACACTAGTCCACCTAGATCTAAAAGGAAGTTAGTGACCATGATAAGCACTTTCTGTCTTAGAGTTAAGAGTCTAGCTCTTTGAGGAGATCTACCTATCCGTAGGGAGATTTTCCTTCAACAACTTGCACAATGTCAGGAAGGAGGCAATATGCCCCCGTACTATCTCTCTCGGGATGATACTAGGAACTCTCTCTCTCTCGAAAGAGAATAAAACTATGTTGAACCCGAAGTTATTAGTTGTCCGCCTATGACAGTCTGTAAATTGTTTCTTCATGCATGTCAGCATGGTAGTACTCTAGTCGAAAATGGTAGCCTCTAAGCACTAAACTACATAGTGCATCTGTTCATGGAAAGCCTGGTGGAGTGTTGTGGATCCTGTGATCCACCCAATCATGAATAATATGATGCGAAGGGGGAGGCTGGTAATCTTGTGAATCGACACCTAGGAACCCACTTTCTCAGTACCATCCTCATAGTACATCCTGATGTAATCCTCGATGTTGTACGACCCTGGAGGAAAGGTCCCCAGATTGAACGGTTCTCCTCTCCTAGAGAGGCCAGTCGAGAAATAGATATCCTCTGTAGTGAGGGTCAATTATTGACCCTCTAGAATAAATGCCTCTGCATCAGGATGTCAATACTCTACCAAAGCATTGAGCAACCCTAGTTTTCCCCTCATGAACGGACACTGGAAAAAATTCCACAAGCCACAATGTTTTAACATTGCAATGGTCCCAGGATCCTCTTCAACCAAAACATCAAGCTCATTTTCCCTTTTTCTCCAGTGAACACACATCTTGCCACACACAAGATGGAGAGGTTTTAGTCTTTAATTGTTTTCTTTTTTGAACTTTAAAGAGGGCATACGCAGGCTGTCTTTAAGACAGTCGTGTATGTACGTGGGCTGAGTATTACTCTGTTTGTGTACATATGGGAGATGGGCATGGACAACCCACGTAAACACATACACAACCCTTTTACAAGGGAACATGCTTCCAAAACATAAAATTAAATACAAATAAATGAACTAAAATAAAGGAGAGGCCGATTTATACTTGGTCTAAATTTGAGGGTTTTCCGTCCATCGTAGCTCCTTGAATTCGCGTTTTGAGGAAGGGTTTTTTTGAAATTTTTGTTATTTTTCAAATTGCAATGGTAAAAATGAGTTGTCCACCTCTATTTATAGACTTTTTTGGCCCTTTTTTCCATAATTTGGTCCCCCTTTTCACCTTTCATGACTTGGTGGCTACTTGATTTCTCTTTTGAGTTATCTATTCTGATGGACTTGTCCTTTCGGTTTGGTAATTTTATTGAGATGGGTTACACCTATACCATCCCATGGTAAAATTCATTTTTTTTAAAACTTTTGCACATAGGTTAGGTTTTCACTCCCTGCATTCTGCATATTGTTGACTTTTCCACCTTGCCATAGGATCGATCCCACCGAAGTGCGACATAGAACCTTCTTTGCTTCTTTAGAAGTGTCATAATTAGGTGGTAGAGCCTACCTCCAAATGGATTCCCTAAGTAGATCCTTTGATACATTTTTTGTGTCCATTTTGTGAGTTTTATCTATAGGATTGGGAGTAATTGTTAGTCCTACCATGATTACATATTGAAGCCTCATTCTTATTTCTAGTCATCATTCTTGGCCTTAGCCACGGTAATCCATAATGTACATGGTTTGTTGTCTTTCAAGCTCGCTTAAATTTTGAAAGCAACATCCAATGAGACTTTTTTTATTATTTTCGATCTCATATGGATTACTTGAGAAAAGAATCCCTCGTGGAGTCTTCTTTAATCCCTTTTCAAATTCTCAAAAATTGAAAAGATTGTCCAACGATCTTGTTGTCCTTCATGCTTGCCAAACTCAAATTTGAAGGCACATATGTCTGATGGTAGTTTACCCCTTTTTGGTTTGAAAAACTAATTTTACAAATAAAGGTATGACCTAAGAACTTCGGTTCTCTACACTACAACAAATCCCTATGATTTGCTCCCATTTTTGCTTCCAAATTCGGTTTTAGTGTATCTTTCTTCATTTTTTATTTTTTTTTAAATTGGTGCTATTTATCAGGATGAAAATATTTATGGAATTTTTTGTGCCGACCAAAAAATTTAGGCACTAAATTAGGTGCTAATAGCACCAGAAATTACACCCCATTTAGCGCCATAAATTGCGCCCCATTTAGCACTGGAAATTCGCCTGATTTAGCGCTGGAAATTGCACCCCATTTAGTGATGGAAATAGCGCCCCCTTTAGCGTCGGAAATAACACCCCATTTAGCACAAAAAATAACACCCCTTTTAGTGCCTAATTTAATGCCACAATTAGCACTAGAAATTGCACTAGAAGTAGCATTGGATGTAGCCAGATTAGCCTAAATAGTTAATTAGTTGAGGTGTTGGGGGTTAAGTGGATAGGGGCTTTGAGGATTATGGAATTTAGGGATTTGGAGTACAAGGATTAAAGGTTAATGGATTAGGGGTTAGGGTTTAAGGGATTAAGGGTCAAGAGCTAAGGGATTTGGGGCTTATGGGTTAGATAGTTTAATGGTTAATGGCTTAGGAATTATGGGCTAGGGGATTAATGTTTAAGTGCTTAGGGCATATGGGTTTATGGATTAAGGGATTAGGGATTAGTGTTAAGTTTTTAAGGGTTTATGGCTTAGGGGTTAGGGGATTTAAGGATTTTTTGTTAAGGTATTAGTGATTAACTAACGTTGAGGGCTTAAGGGTTAGTTATGGATTAGGGATTAAGGATTTAAGCTGGGTCAATGGATCAAGGGTTAGGGGAGTTATGAATTTATCATAACTCTCTTGAAATTTCATGGAACCTCTTCCAACTGGCCAATAACCAATTTCATCCACCGATGTCGCACATTGAGCAGTGAATGGGGCCAACTTTGAAATTTCTTCAAAATGTTCATGTATGTGTTGAAATTTGACATGGTTAGACTAGACACATTCCTTGATAGTATGCGAGGGTTTCAAGACTCAAGGATACATGATGTCCCCACATAATATTTGAGATCATCCATGTTTGCATCAACGTTCATGATACAATATCATTGTCATCATCTGTCATTCACATCTACAAAATTCTTGTCAAAACTCTCTTGAATTTCATGGAATGTATTCCAACATGCACATCATCAATGTCATCCACCAAGGTCGCACGGTGAGCAGTGAATGGGGTTTAGCACCAGATGTGCCTAAATAGTTTATTAGTTGAGGTGTTGTGGTTTTATAAATGAATAAGGACTTTGAGGATTATGGGATTTAGGGATTTTGGGTACAAGGATTAAGGGTTAAGGAATTAGGGGTTATGGTTTAAGGGATTAAGAGTCAAGAGATAATGTATTTGGCGCTTATGGGTCAGATAGTTTAATGGTTAATGGATTAGGTATTATGGGCTAGGGGATTAATGTTTAAGTTATTAGGGCATAGGGGTTTATGGATTAAGGGATTAGGGATTAGGGTTTAAGTGTTTAAGGGTCAATGACTTGGGGCTGGTTAAGGGATTTATGACTTTTGTGTTAAGGGATTAGTGATTAACTAAGGTTGAGGGCTTACGGGTTTAGGGATTAGGGATTAAGGATTTAAGGGTCAATGGCTTAGGGGTTAAGGGTTAGGTAAAAATTTGACATGGTTAGACGAGACACATGCCTTGATGGTATGCGATGGTTTCAAGAGTCAAGGATTCCTAACATCCCCGCATAATCTTAGACATCCTCCAAGTTTGCATGAACCTTCATTATGCGGTATAATCATTTTCATCATTCGCCATTCCCATATACAGAATCAAAACTCTCTTGAAATTTCATGGAATTTCTTCCAACACGCTCATCTGAAATTTCTACATGTTACCCCTCGTATTGTATGAGGCATTGTACTAGTTTGAAGACCCTTCCCAAGCAGGTTGTATTTGGAGGATGTGTGTCTTGATGTCAATCGGTTGTGGATTTGATACTTATTGTTTCATTTAGAATCAACTCTTGGGGAATCATTTCATATTTTGGAGGCTTGCATGTTACATGTGGATATTGATAGAGAATTGGGCTTGATGAGGGTCTTAAATATATGATTCACTCTTTTTTTACCCTTAGCACATTGATGGAGAGGGATACCCATGAACTAAGGGTTTTCCATAAGTTTTATTTCTCATCACTTGATACTCCTTGAGATAGTGTACTCTCACTCTAGGGAACATATCCCTAAGGTGCATTCCTTGGAAAGTGTGTTTTCCATTCGATGGTTGAGATATATTCATGAGAAGTTCCCTAGATTTGGGGCCTTATTTTTAGCACGTGGTTGAAATTTCAAGGAAGTTTGCTAACTCATATCATGGAATTCTCCCTTGGTCATTACATCTTGGCACATTTATTGAGGAGGCCTAACTACCCTGCACATATAAGTTCTAGAGTGCCCCATGGTTTTGAGATGATTGATGGTATTAACACAATGTTTCATGCTCTATCACATGGTTTTGGGGTTTTGTTCTTATTGGTTTAGTGGGATGTTTCACCCTTTATGCATATTTTCCTAGGTTGTCCCACTTTTGGCCCTTGGTTTGAGGATAGATGGTTGCTTTCAAATGCATTGGTACTAATGGCACACATTTTGAAGAAATACATCTCTTTAAGGGGTTTGTTATGACAACCAAGGGGGCCACTATTGCACACATGTCCATGAGATCCATCATTTGATGAGTTGGTTATTGCATTGGAGGAAACTCCCTCACTAACCTTGCTATCTTGGGCACTCTTTTGGAATTTCTAGGTCGTTGACTCATTAAACAAGTGGAGTGCTACCATAGTTTCCATATGGGCACATTTATTGTTTATGTAAATACCTTACACTAGTCAATGATTTATTGAGAACAAAACAACAATACAAGAAGAAAAATTTAAAGGAAATTTAGTAGGAATTTTACAGAAACAACTCTGAATTATTGGTATCTCTAAAGGATATCTACATGAATCCAGTTGGTTAAGAGTGGGATAGTAGGGCTATATGTCAAAAAAAACATTTCTCACAACCAAACTCATGTTGATCAAATATCCAAGACAACCACCATTCCCTCAGTCACTGTAATGTTCCTGACTTGGCTAGTCTAGGAAACACTGCTAATGTGTGTGTAGGACCAAAGTTTTACAGCATATAAATGATCATACAAATAATAAAAGTGACAAAGGAATGAAAATTTTGTATTATGATATCTTTGTGGATTACAAAATGGTCGAATGCAGCTGAATAACTGACAATACTCGACTAGATCAACATACAAAGGATCTTAGTCGGAATATAAATAAGCAACTGCGATTGAATAAATAAAAACACTCGGCTAGATCAAAAGAAAAAAGGATATTAACCGAAATACAAATAAGAAACTAAAAGATAATACCCGAAATATGGGAGCACTGCAGAATCAATGAAGAATGATGGAAGACCTGGATGATCTTCCCAATGACTAGGGTGTGTCTTTCAACACTGAAATCAACCAACTGGTGTCTTCCTCCTGGAATACACTGAACTATCTCTCCTGAGATGCGCCTCTTCTCCTCAATGACAAGTCATAATCTACATAATGATGAATTAGGTTGCTGACCCTTCCTTTATAGCTTTCCAAAACCCTAAATCATGCTGAAACCCTAATTCGTTGTTGACTTCCAAAACCCTGAATCATTGTTTACTTCTATTTTTAGCTTATAATGACTTAAAAGTGCTTTTAACCCTTTTTAGCTCAATGTCACTTTCTAAATATAACACCTGTGACTGGAGTGACCTCTAGTTACCCTGTTTACCCCTCTTTGGCCCTGGCTATAGTCTAACGGGACGGTTTAGACCATTAAGCCTCCTCTTCTGGAGCTCCTATTTGGAAAGGGACATTACAGTCCTCCCTTCCTGAAATTGCTAGTCCTCAAGCAATAACAGTCCAGGGTGTTGCAACACCTGCTCGCTCTCCCAAGTAGCGTCCTCTACTGGAAGACCCCTCCATCTGATCAAACATTCTCTAATGACCCTGCTCCTTAGTTTCCGTTCCCGGAACTCCAAAACCTCCTCCAGAACTAACTCCAACTGTCCCTCCTCATCCAACGAGGGAAGATCCTCTGATGTGTTAATGAATTGTCCCACTTCCTTTTTGAGGCAAGACACGTGGAATACATTATGAATATTGCTCCCCTCTGGAAGCTCTAGCTCGTAAGACACCTCGCCTACTCAACGCATGATCCTGTAAGGACCATAAAATCTGGGCTTGATATTCTCGGCCCCACTCTTCTCCAGATATGACTGTCTGTAGGGTTGGAGTCTTAAGAAAACCAAATCTCCAACCTTAAAGCTGCGCTCTATCCTGTGCCTGTCTGCACTTATCTTGTGTCGGTTTTGCGCCATCTGCAGGTTCTCTTTCAACAACTTGAGAATCTCCTGACTCTCTATGATCCAATCCTTGGCCTTAGGAGCTCTTCTCTCCCTGAAGACCAAGTCTACCAAAGTGGGAGCATCATATCTGTACAATGCTCGGAATGGTGTCATACCAATGGACATGTGGAAGGTGGTGTTGTAGCAATGTTCTCCTAAATGTAACCACTTTACCCACATTCTCTGCTGTCCTCCTACATAGTTCCTCAAATACCCTTCAACCCACTTGTTGACAATCTCGGTCTGCCCATTTTTCTGAGGGTGATAGTTGGTGCTAGGTGTCAACTCTGTCTTCACCAACTGAAACAACTCTCTCCAAAATTTCCCTATGAACCGACTGTCCCTGTCACTAACGATGTTCTTTGGCAACCCATGAAGTCTGACGACCTCCCTGAAGAAAAGCTCGGCTACCTGAACTGCGCTGTACTTTGTTGGTATGGAATAGAAGTGAGAAAACTTGGTAAATCTATCGACCACTACATAGATACAGTCCTTACCCTGGACCTTGGGTAGACCAGTGATGAAGTCCATAGATATACTCTCCCATTTCTGCTCTGGAATAGGGAGTGGCTGAAGTAGCCCTGCTAGAAGAGCATGCTCTGATTTGTTTTGATGGCAAGTCACAGACTCACTGACGTGTCTCATAATGTCTTGTTTGAGGCCCTTCCATGAGAACCTCTCTCTAATCTGTCTGTAGGTTTTGAAAAACCCCTGATGGCCTGCTAGAGGTGAATCATGAACTGCGGTGATGATCTTCTTCTTAAGCCCTGAATTTGGCACCAAGTAGACTCTATCCTTGTAAAATATGACATCATCAATGACCCTATACCAGTCATCCTATATCTGCCCATCCATCACCTCACAAGAGAATTTGTTCTTGGAATATTCCACTAACAAGTGGGATTTCCAATCTGCTGAAATCTCCATCAAAGAACATGCTATAGGTCAATGCGATAGTGCATCGGCCACAATGTTCTTCTTCCCCTTGACATACTCTATGTCAAATTCAAATGCCTGTACCTTCTTCACCCATTTCTATTGGTGCTCACTGAGGTCCTTCTGCTCAAGGAAATACTTCAAACTATTGTGATCAGTCTTGACCACGAATTTTCTGCCCACCAAATATTGTTTGAACTTGGTCAAGGCATGCATGATTGCCAACATTTCCTTGTCATAAATGGAGTACAACCTCTCAGGTTGACTAAGATTTCGACTCTTGAATACAATGGGGTGTCCTCCCTGCATCAAAACTGCACCGATCACTTCGTCGGATGTGTCACACTCTAGTACAAATGGCAAGGTGAAGTCTAGTAGTGCCAACACTGGACAAGTGCCCATGACTTCCTTCATGTGATCAAAGGCTTCCTATGATTTTTTGGGACATATGAAGTCCCCATGCTTGGTAAGATCTGTCAGCGGTGCTCCAAGCTGAGAAAAACCCCAGACGAACCACTTGTAATAGTTGCACAGCCCGAAGAAGGTCCTCAATTATGTCACGTTCTTGGGTGCAGCCAATCCAGAATGGCCCTGATATTCTCTTGGTGCACCTGTACCCCCTGTGCATTGATGATGTGGCCTAAGTAAAGAATCCTTGTCATACCAAACTCGCACTTGGACTCTTTGGCATATAATGATTGTGCCTCCATGATGCTCAATACCTCATCTAGGTGCCTCATATGCTCTTGCCATGACCGGCTATAGATCAAGATGTCATCGAAGAAAACCAAGACTGATTTCTTTAACTGATCCTTTAATATATGGTTCATGCAAGACTGGAATGTAGCAGGTGCACTGGTTATCCCAAATGGCATAACCAAGAACTCGAAGTGTCCAAAATGACATCGAAATGCCGTCTTCTCTATGTCCTGCTCTCGGATGCCGATCTAATGATATCCATAGTGTAGTTCAATTTTTGAGAAGAAAACTACCCCATGCAGTTCATCCATCAACTCGTCAATGCGTGGGATAGGGTACAGGTTCTTGATGGTTTTCTTTTTCAAGGCTCGGTAATCAATGCACATCCTCATGGTGCCATCCTTCTTCAGAACTAAGACAATTGAAGAAGAAAATGGGTTGTTGCTTGGTCTGATGTGTCCCATCGCCAACAATTCCTTGATTGCCTTCTCTATCTCATCCTTGAACCTCCTAGGATGATGATAGGGGGGGGTGATCATAGGTTTGGCCCCCTCCTCCAACTCAATGGTGTGCTCAAACCCCTTGTCAGGTGGTCTCCCTCGTGGAATTGCCTCAAAGACCTGTTGATGTCGTCCCAATAAATTCTTGATCTCCGTATGGTATTGTTGTTGACCTTCCGAATCCTTCTGAGTAGTGATCAAGCATTCTGTGGCATATGCTACCTCCCCATGTCTAAATATTCTCTCCATCCGCTTGGCTGAAACTGTCCTGGGTGCTCTTGTCGACATACCTCTTAGAACAACCTTTTTCCCATCCTGATCTCTAAATCCCATTTCCAAGGTTTGGTAGTTGGTAGTGATTTTTCCCAAGGTAATCATCCACTAAACTCCTAACACCACATCTGTGTCCGATAGGTCAACCACATAAAATGTGTCTCTCACTATGTAGTTTCCTAACTTCATCTCTAA
>ML783150.1:510948-528974 GCA_009831015.1 Picea engelmannii | reverse complement strand
AAGTTTGGAACTCTGTCTAGACACTCCACTATGTGGCCATCTGCTACCGTAACATCAAACCCCTCATACTCCTCTGTCTGAAGTTCCCGTCTCGATACTAGTGAAGCGTCGATGAAGTTGTGGGTGGCCCCACCATCTATCAGGGTGATTGCCCGTTGCCCCTGAATAATCCCTCTGATACGGAGGGTATCATACCTAGGAACACTAGAAAGGGTCGCTATGACACCTCCCTTTGATGGTTTCCTCTTGTTAGCCTATTCTGGCGGTTGTGGGACTACTAGAGGATGGGATACTGCCAGTGTCGGTGGTCTACAGGGAGGCTGCTCCTCTGCTGGTGCTGACTCCTCCTCTAAACTAGTGGATCCACAATCTTTCTCCTCCTCCTCACTGTCCATGCTGTCTGCTGCTACCTCAATATAATGAATCTCTCCTTTGCCCATGCACCTATGGCCTGGGACCCAAGGATCTCTGCAGCTGAAGCAAAGCTTCTTCCTCATAAGCTCTCACCTAGTCTCATCATCCAACTTCTCCTTTCCCTTCCATTCTCTCTGGAATGGCTTCCTGTCTTGATCCCTCTAGGGAAAAAATGGTTTGGAGAAATTTTTAGTCTTTGGCACTGAGTTTTCCAGATCTTGAGTGCGAAGGATGGCATCCTACAAAGTGGGAGGCCTGCATGCCTTCACCCATCCTCTCAAAGCCTCCATGAGTCCTTCTGTGAATAACATGATCATCCTGGGCTCTGATATATCTATCACTGCCACGGCTACCCACTGAAACTCTGTGATGAACACCTCTGCTGTGCCAGTTTGTCTAAACTGGGCTAGATCCCTGAAGTGTATCTCAGGATCCTTCCTGTCAAACCTATCCATGAGCCTATATGTAAATCCCTATAGGAGGTGATGCAACTGTGACCCAATGTCAAAAGTCCATGATACAACCACTTGTGTGCCTCACCCTCCAAGTGTAAGGTCGTGAAACTGATGGCCTCTATCTCGGTCATCTGGTTGATCTTGTAATACGTTTCTAGCTTCTGTACCCAAGCTCTGGCAGTGTATTTGGATGATCCTTCGAAATAAGGGATGGTGAGTTTCCCAACTTTTCAGATGAAGTTAAGGTTATGCCCCTGTTGCGATTGTGGTCCTTTGAGTCCACAGTAATCGACTAAGGTCATGTCCTGATGGAGGTCAGGACCCAATGCTGCGTATTCCCTCCTATACTCTGCAATGTCGTTGGCATGAGTGGGTGGCCTCTATGCTATTGGTGGCGGTGCTGCTACCAGGGGTGCCGTCTAGAAACTGGGAAACAAAGGTATGGGAATCCTACTTGCAGAGGTGTATGTGCGAGAGGGTGACTGGGGTCTACTGCCTTCTCCCAAGTTCCCCTGTGCTGCATGTGGGACTTGTGTATCTGGGGTGCCCACTCTAGCCAATCTATCAACCACCTGTGCCAAGGAATGAGACATGGTCCGTTGACTAGCTAACATACTATTGATAACCTGCATGAAAGCTGCCTCTGGATCTACGGGGGCCTTGCCACTGCCCTCTGGTCGCTCATATCTATCTCCTAGTATCGTCTCTACCTCGCGCTCAGCCTCATGCTCTGCCCTTCTCTCTGCTTCTCTGTGTGCCTCTTCCTCTTCCTCTAAGCTAGGAGGAAAAGAAGGAAAATCAGGCGTATGCCTTCTTTCATGTTGCCTATTGTAAGTGACATATTCGTCACCTATGTGTTCACGGCCCTCTGGGTCTTAAGCTACACTCATTGTCTTTAGTCACAGGCTGGCAGGACTAAAGCTTTGATACCACTGTAATGTTCCTGACTTGGCTAGTCTAGGAAACGCTGCTAATGTGTGTGTAGGATCAAAGGTTTACAACATATAAATGATCATACAAATAATAAACGTGACAAAGGACTGCAAAGTTTGTATTATGATATCTATGTGGATTACAAAATGGCCGAATGTGGCTGAATAACTGACAATACTCGACTAGATCAACATACAAAGGATATTAGCTGGAATATAAATAAGCAACTGCGGCTGAATAAATAACAACACTCAGCTAGATCGAAAGACAAAAGGATCTTAGCCGGAATACAAATAAGCAACTAAAAGATAATACCTGGAATATGGGAGCACGACGGAATCAATGAAGAATGATGGAAGACCTGGATGATCTTCTCGGTGACTAGGGTGTGTCTTTCAACATTGAAATCAACCAACTGGTGTCTTCCTCCTGGAATACACTAAACTATCTCTCCTGAGATGCGCCTCTTCTCCTCAATGATAAGTCATAATCTGCATAATGATGAATTAGGTCGCTAACCCTTCCTTTATAGCTTTCCAAAACCCTAAATCATGTTGAAACCCTAATTTTCTGTCGACTTCCAAAACCCTAAATCATTGCTGAAACCCTAATTCACCGTTGACTTCTATTTTTAGCTCATAATGACTTAAAAGCGCTTTTGACCCTTTTTAGCTCAATGCCACTTTCCGAATATAACACCAGTGACTAGAGTGACCTCTAGTAACCCTGTTTACCCTTCTTTGGCCCTAGCTATAGTCTAACAAGGTGGTTTAGACCATTAAGCGTCCTCTTCTGGAGCTCGTATTTGGAAAGGGACATTACAATCACTACATTTGCAAAAAAAATCCAAGAATACATATTCCTTTTGTTAATTTGTGAAAACATTTAAACTAGTCTATGCACTCTCTCTGACTTCTACGAATAGATAATGTATTAGGGGTTAGGGTTTAAGGGATTAAGGGTCAATAAATAAGGGATTTGGTGCTTATGGGTTAGGTAGTTTAATGGTTAATGGCTTAGGGATTAATATGGGCTAGGGGATTAATGTTTAAGTGCTTAGGGCATAGGGGTTTATGGATTAAGGGATTAGGGATTAGGTTTAAGTGTTTAGGGTCGATGGCTTGGGGGTTAGGGGATTTAGCGCTTTTGTGTTAAGGGATTAGCTATGATTAACTAAGGTTGAGGGATTAAGGGTTTCAGGATTAGGGCTTAAGTATTTAAGGGTCAATGGATTAGGGGTTATGGGTTAGATCGAAATTTGACATGGTTAGAAGAGACATTGGTATGAAATGGTATGCAATGGGACCTTAGAATAGTTGGTTTGCTACTCTAAGTGACTCCTCCTACCCAAAGTTTTTCCCATAGGATAAAGTTTCATGTATCCCTACCCAACACGAAAGCCTAACCCACAACTGTTCTACCTGATTATTAGTTTTAATAGGTAACCTATTCTAGGTTTTGCATGAGTGTCTACAAGTGAGAAGTTTTTTTGATACCTACGATAGATAGAGAAACACTATTAGAGCCCTCCATAGAGGTTCCATAATTATTTTGAAAGGGGATTTCACCTTGGATGATAAATTTTTGGGGTTACTATAACTATCTCCCATATCTTCATTAGTTTTATTCAGGCCCTCACCATCGACCTGGGTTGAACTTTGGAAGGCCCTTTTTTATATCCTTACTAATTGGACCTTGGGATTTAATCATTGTCCACTAGCATTTGAAGGAATGTGTTCGCTCGTTGTCTTTTCAAAGTTTTTCTCTAGTGGTCTATTGATTGGTGTCACACTTAGAAATTCAAATGCGTCATTTTGATTTTCAAATGTTTACAATATTATACTTAGTTTAGACCATTTCAAAGTGGTTTATCAGTCTTCTTATCATTCTAGGAGGAACCAAGGTATTCCTCCTTGATTCTTGTCGGGGTTACCTCCAACAAGGCATAGACTTGAAGTTCTTGATTCCTCATAAAGAGAACTAGTATAAGCACCAAATGCTTTGAATATCCCCATAGGAGGGGATCAATATAATGTGAACCCTCTAGTTGGAAAAAAGAAGAAGAAGCTTTTTTGTGGGGTGTTGATGACATCCCCCTAAGAAGAGATGAGTTTCCTCCTCCTCCTCCTCCTTAAGGAAATTTTGATCCTACAACTATAGAGAACATTGGTAACTATCCTCTGGCCAATTTCAATCGTTTACTCACTCATTTAGTGGATCTTCTTATTGTTTAAGTGGGTGATTTACCTCCCAAACACACAGTTTATTCCTTTTTTCACAATCTTCCACAATTTGCGCTAAATGAGGCGCAATTTGCACCCCAAATTGATTACATTTTCTATCAATAGTCGATGCTAAATCCGATGCTAAGGGCACCCAATTTAGTGTCGACTATTCAAACACAAATAAAATAAAAAACCCCATCTGAAAAGAAAAGAAAACCATTAACAATGTGTATTCACGAATTTTTGGGAAATATGTAATGTCCCCATCGATATTTCAAAAATTAAAATACCCCGCGCACAATGAAAAGCAAACCATTAACAATTTGCATTCACAATTTTTTTGGAAATATGGAATGCCCCCATTCAGATTTTTCATAGAAGCTGAGTTTATTATCTTGCAGTTGAGTTTCTCTTGGTGGCGGAAGAGTTTCATGATTTCTGATTGAGTTTGGGTTGAAAGGAGGTCAAATATTTTGTGTTGGGTTACATACTATCATTGAAGGACATTTTTTATGCAGTGGGGGTGGATTTAGGGTGTGTTGGGCACATATCTTGCATGGAGAGGCCGAGTTTACCCACCAAAAATCGTATTACACTTGAGGGGCACACTAACTCTGCAAAAATTGTGGTATTCACCTTTGTTATGATATGCTTCATTGTTATCTTGTATATTAGAGTGGGGAAGTCGACTTCTACCCTGGACTGAGTAGTCCACCATGAACATTCTCGCTTTTGAGTTTTTTAAGTGTCCATATCCTCTGTTTATGCATTGACCATATAACTGTAGGGAAACACATATTTCAATATTTATTCTCATCCCATTCAGACCTGAAATATCATGCTTACAACAACAACAAGAATACCATGCAAATTTTGTGTATAAGCAGAGGAGTGCAAGGTAACAACTTAACTGTTTGACAAAATGTGTCTTTGGAATTTTTTATAATATTAACTGCCTTTTATTCTAGTCCTCACAGGAAGGTTTTAGAATCATGTTGTAAATTAGAACACTCACTCTTGTGCCTAGAACTTCATATTGGTTGTATGCTTGAGATAACTCTATTTCCATTGCTAAAAGTTGGTCTTTGCATTTTTCTGATAAATGCACTAGAAGTTGCTTTACATATGGTTGTATTGGCATTAGAGAATATTTATCAACTGAAATTCACTATTTAAAAAACATCCTTCAAACAGAACTGTGAAAGAACTGTTAGAGAAGGGATTTCCATATGCTGGAAAATTTGTGGATTTTGTTATTCCTCTTACAGGTCTGCATATAATAGATCAAGGCGCATGTACAACAGTTGATCAGGAGCATACAAAACCACATTTTGAGCTATATAATAGCCCTCAATCACCCAAGTGCTCACCTCATTGATGGAGCAATAGTCTTACAATGTTATATGTCAGCAATTAGCTCCCTTTGTGTATCCAAAACTATGTTCTCATGTTTGGAAATTCGTATATGACATGGTGAAGGGGGCCCTATTCATTCATTAGAAATTGTGATCTCAAGAGAGCTGTTGTATATGCCTATTTTGATCAGGAATCTATATATCTAACAAGGATTCCTCATATAGTTCATATGAGAAAATTGAACTAAACTCATTTCCAACTCATTGGAATGGGGTGTTGTCCTAATATGCATTCATGCAAAGTAGGGGGTTAAGCATATATTTTTTATTGGGCATTTATGAGTTGAAGAACTTAAATCTTTTGTAGGGAAGCCTCCCTAATGATGGTCTTGGATCACCTTGAAGAGTGGGAAGGAAAATTGAGGTCCTAGTGGTTTTTCTTATGAGTTTCCTTCTATTTGTATTTAGTGAAGACCTTGCACATTCAAAGAGGAAAAATTGAGTGGTAAAAAACCTTAGGACCTTGTCTTCGTAGAAAAATGGAACTTGCAGAGATCGTAATGCCTTGACAAACATTGGGTTTTTACAATAACTTCTTGAAAGAACCGTAAATCCTTCATGGCCCTATGGGAATCATGGAAACAAAAATTTAAGCATTTTCCTTCATCAATAAGCTCTCCCTGTACCTCATCTTCATCAACAAGATTCATGATGAAGAAGATAGTATTTAGTCAAACAATGAAACAATACAATGACCAACCTTCATAAATCAATGTGTAGGCAAGGATCCTCTAGTTGGGTTCTGATTGAATCTGTTCTGTCCAATCAATCAAACAATCATTAGACCCAAAATTTCTCTTTCTCACCATAAAACTGAGAGTCCCAACCATACAAAGCCTCAGATAGATGAAACATCAGTTCTGTTGGACTCCTAGAAACATATTTATCTAGGGGGACCCCTCTCGTGTGATTCCGTCGCCCAAAAAAGTATTTGTTAAAGTATATCTGGAACTAGGGTTTAACTCAATGAGGCACAATACAAATCTAACATAAGCGGTCAAATTTCAAATCCCCTCTATCGGGCGATTGTGGGCACTGTGGTCATGTGGGCGTTGTTCATACAAACCTTCCGGAGCTTATGAAACTCAGTTACGTTGCCCGATTGTGATTTTGTGCCCTCGGACCAAATTGTCATTATGTCCTTGAATGGCTTCAAGAAATGAGTTGCAACTCACCATAGAACCCAAATTGTGCCTAAGATCGACGAAACACCAGTTCTGTTGGACTCTTGGCACCATATTCTAGCTAGGGGGACCCCTCTTTTGTGATTTTGTTGCCCATAAAAGTGTTTGTTAGAGGATATCCAGAACTAGGGTTTAGCTCAGTGAGGCACAATGCAAATCTGACACAGGGGGTCATATTTCACATCCCCTATGTCGAGAAATTATGGGCACCATGGTTGTGTGGGAGTTGTTCATACGAACCTTCCAGAGCTTACAGAAATCAATTACGTCACCTGGTTGTGATTTTGTGCCCCCATACCAAATTGTCATTGTGTCCTTGAATGGCTTCAGGAGGCAAGTTTCAACTCGCCATAGCTCCCAAATTGTGGCTTGGATTGATGAATCACCAGTTATGTTGGACTCATGGCATGAGATTCCAGCTAGGGGGGCTCCTCTCCTATGATTTTGCTGCCCAAAAAGTGTTTGTTAGAGGATCTCCAGAACTAGGGTTTAGCTCAGTGAGGCACAATGAAAATCCAAAACAGGGGGTTGATTTTCACAACTCCTATGTCGGGAGATTGTGGGCATCGTGGTCGCGTGGGTGTTGGAAATACTGACCTTATGAAGCTTATAGAAATCAATTTTGTCACCTGGTTGTGATTTTGTGCCCTCGAACCAAATTATCATCGTGTCCCTGAATGGCTTCATGAGGTGAGTTGCAACTCGCCATAGAACCCAAACCATGCCTCGAATCGATGAAACACTAGTTCTGTTGGATTCTTGGCAATAGATTCCAGCTAGGGGGACCCCTCTCTTGTGATTTCGTCACCCAGAAAAGTGTTTGTTAGAGGACCTCCAAAACTAGGGCTTACCTTAGTGAGGCACAATGAAAATATGACACAGGGGGTTGACTTTCACAACTCCTGTGTTGGGCAATTGTGGGCATCGTGGTCATGTGGGTGTTGAAAATACAGACCTTCCAGAGCTTACAAAACTCTGTTACATTGCCTGGTTGTGATTTTTTTCCCCATAAAAAATTGTCATTGTGTCTCTGAATGGATTCAAGAGGTGAGTTGTAACTCAGCATAACACCCAAATCGTGTCTTGGATTGATGAAATGCCATTTCTTTTGGATTCCTGGCAACATATTCTAGCTAGGGGGACCTCTCTCCTGTGATTTCTTTGCACATAGAAGTATTTGTTAGAGGATCTCTAGAACTAGGGTTTAGCTTAGTGAGGCACACTGCAAATATGACACAGGGATAAAGGTCTCAAAGTAGATTGTATAGTATGTCAAAGGTATGTATTAGCTTGACATCAAGTATTTCAGCAAATTTGGAATTAGTTGATGGGATATATAGAGTCTGATTGCACTGGTGATGTGGATAATTGGAAGTCCACTGCTAACTATGTATTTCATCTCGGACCAGATCAAATTATTTGGCAGTGCAAAAAGAAAAAAGTTGTTTCATTATTCATCATTGAAGATGAATATTGGAGAGTAGTGAATGCAACCATTGAGATAGTTTGGATTCACAATCTGATGGGTGAGCTTGGACTTCCTTGCATGGATTTGACTACAATGTATTGTGATAATCAAAGTGCAATTCAAATAGCTCATAACCCATGTTGCACATAGAAAGAAAAATCATGTTGAGCATCATGCACACTATCTTAAATAGTTGGTGCAAGAGAATGTGATATCTCTTGTCTATTGCATAAAATATCATTAAAATGTCGATATCTTTATGAAACCATTAACAAATGATAATTTTGTTAACTTATTTCTTTTGGTTAGGCTTTAGGACATTGTCATTAGGGGGGGTGTTAAGATAATGTTGCATCCTAATACTCCAAGTTGAATTTAAAAGGGAATGTTTGAGTGTGCAATAAACCCAACTTTTGGATATCACTGGTAATATTGATTTAAAGAAAGTTAAGAATTTGACCAACTCACTGGATGTTTTTTGATTGGTTGATTAAGATTGACTAAGCGGTCCTAACCAGGTCGACTAATTGGTTGATTCATTTTCAATGCATGCATATTTTTTGAATCTAGATTCCTAAATGGTCATTTCTTGAACTGACATAAGTAGCTTCCAAAGCTAAACATGCTTCCTTTTTCATTTACTTTCTTATTTTGTATGCCATCTACTTGAGAGTGTAGTCTTTGAGGATGTGTCTTGTTTGGTGACAAAAATGGTATTTGAAAAGTACATTCCCATAGTATAGAGTTAACACCCTTCTATGCTCACCACAAACCTAAAGTGATCTTATCCATAAGATCATCGCTAATGTCCATTAACACCAAAATCATGGGACCACCTCAAACTTCAAAGATATGGATTCAACTACAAGGTGCTAGAAGGGTCCCTATGATCTATTTTGTATATCTAAAAGAACTTATTGGGTCCAATATTACAATGGTAAGCCTTAGAGCCTAACCCATAGATAAAGATTATTTCTTCTAGCTAACCTCAAGTTGAATTGCTTGGTCCAAGGGATGAGAAACAACTTAGAATATTCAAACATCCATTAATCTACCTTGAGAACCACATCCTTATCACCAGATATTTCAAGCATATAAGAGGAAAAACCTCTTTGTAGTGAGGAGATATGAACCTTACCTTTGGGGCTGCTGTGTATGCCACTTGGCATATAGAGAAACCCACTGGGTCTGCTATGTATGCCAATTGGCATACACAACAGGCCCAACGAGCTACTATGTATGCCAATAGGCATACACAACATGCCTAGTGGGCTGTTGTGTTTGCCACTTGGCATAGAAAACAACTCCAGTGGGTTGCTCTGTATGCCAAGTGGCATACAAAACAACCCATTGGGCCTGTTGTGTATTCCAATTGGCATACAAAGAAACCCATTGGGCCTGTTGTGTATGCCAAGTGGAAAACATAACAATCCACTGGACCTGCTGTGTATGCCAAGTGGCATACACAAAAACCCACTAGGCCTGTTGTCTATGCCAATTGGCATACACAACAAGCCCAGTGGGCTCCTGTGTATGCCACTTGGCATACAAAACAACCCCAAAGGTAAACTTCATATCTCCTCACATTAAACAAATTTCATTTGAGTAAGATAGGATGCTACTTTTAGAGGATGAGATTTGTCCTAAAATTGGAAGAATAAAATAATAAGGCATTGGCTCACATAAGTTTGCCAGAGAATGAAATAGATATAGTGCTTGTAGTGAAGGAGATATTAGTTTGATGAACATCTTTGTCGTTATTGATCAACATGTGTCATAGGTTACCCTAAAGCAATCAACCATGTTTATGTTTTGCACTTAAGTGAAGAAGAAGCCCCATGTTTCTTACCAATCCTCCAATGGTATATGACAAGGTTATTTACATTTATAGATGCATAATTAAAGTTATTGTTGTGAATAAAGATAAGCCTGAATAAGGCCATAGAGGCAGATAGAAGACACAGACACATGACCTAGTGGTTCCCATTTTCAGTTCCAAAATGTGACAATGATATGGTCCTAAGTTCTGATAAGAAATGTCCAATTCTATTGAACATAGAATAGTAAAAAAGTACAAGCATACTTAGTAGGTATCATACAAATTGTTAATGTCACAACAAGAAGAAATAAAAATGGATTTGATAAAATCACTATCAAAAGGAATAAGTTGACAATAGGATATAAAGGCAAAGGGTTGTTAACAACAACAAGACTAGAGGGTCTGTCATGCAATCAAGTTTCCAAGGGCTGAGAAATTCCATAATTGAGAAAATTATGTCCTACATTAAAAGACAAAATTATATACAACTGGATATGGTGACTAACCATAGTGTTCCTTGGAGAAAAAGGTTGATCCAAAATGATTGAAAATGTAGCCTAGATAATTTTAGACCACCTTGAGAGGGATATCACTTTAGTGGAAAATGATCTTTGTCCAAGTTCTGACAGGGAATTCAACAAAATAATTGTTAGAGTTACACAATGGATTCATCATAGAGTTCTAAAATCTAGTTAGAGAATCACGTGACTGTGTTGAACTAAAGGATATTAGGAAAATTTTGGGGAGAAAGTGCTTGGATTTATGACCAATGATTTCACAACCTCATGGGAAATTTATCTCACCCCTTTCATTCATCAACACAAGGAATGGTTCATCAAAGGGATGATAACCATTACTAAGATTCCATTGATGAAATAGGTAATTAACACTCCTATATAAGTATTAACACAAGTAAAGAAGACAAAAGTAGGAAACAAGTATTCTGCTTGCACTGAAGAACTACCCTAGATGGCTCATCAACTTCCATGGTTGCAAATACCAACCTAAACTTTGAAATTGTGTTGTGAAAAACATATATTTCAACATTGGATAAATAGATCCAAGAATTAACTAAAAGCATGAATACAAGAGAGCAAGTTTGGTGTATAGTATGAAGAACTGAAGACCATGTTGTGAACAACTATCCTTCGTTAAAGAGTGGAGTAGGAGCTCCCAACCCACTCCCACCACCGATGATATTTCTAGTTAATACTGCTAATGAACACTATGTGATTGAGAATTTGTTGATCACCTACCACATATGTATTGCATTCTCTGTAAGTACTCCTTAGTACCTATAACCATTTATCATATTTCTTACAACACTAATACCTACAAGGAGGATAACTCTACAACATTGCAAGCACTTGCAGAAAGTTTCAAAATTACTTATTTATGGGTTAGTGAAGTCGATACCATAGCTAGAGATGGAGACCATGGAGGATGTGAGGGTTATGTGATGAGGTGGGACATGTCTTTTAATTTTTTCCTCACTTAAGGAAGTTGAGATGTAACCATTGATGGACAATTGGGCACCTAATAGAAAACTGCCCCAACTTATTGCAAAAATGGGAGGCTCGAGATAGACAAAGTAATGCAAATATGATCAATTTGAATCTTAGGAGGCATGAAGCCTCATGAATCAATGTAGTTACAAAGGGAGGAACATGAACCAATGGTGATACTAGTAATAATGGATAGAAACATATCAATTAAGATATCACTGTCATAGTTGGGTTTGATCCAGGCAAGGCAAGGCATGGCATGTCAAGGAAAGGCATGTTAATGCAAGTCATGGCATGTCAAGGAAAGACATGTCAATGCAAGGAACTTTAATGGCAAATGCAAGGAAAAGTATGTCAAGGAAATACATGTTAATTCAAGGCAAGGCATGTCAGGGAAAGGCAAGGCAAGGCATGGCATGTCAAGGCAAGACATGGAAAGGAAAGGGAATTCATTGCAAGGCAAGGCATTGCAAGGAAATGCATGGTAAGGCATGACAATGCATGGCATGTCAAGGCAAGGTAAGACATGTCAAGGCAAGGCATGGCTTGTCAAGGCAAGGTATGTCAAGGAAATACATTGCAAGGAAAGGCAAGGAATGTGAAGGCAAAGCATGGCATGTGAAGGCAAGGCAAGGCTTGTCAAGGAGAGGAATGGCATGTGAAGGCAAGGAAATACATGTCAAGGAAAGGCATGGCTTGTCAAAGAAAGGTATGGATTGTTAAGGCAAGGCATTCCAAGGCAAGGAAAGACATGTCAAGGTAAGGCATGACTTGTCAAGGAAAGGCAATGCATGGCTTGTCAAGGAAAGACATGTAAAGGAAAGGCAAGGCAAGGAATTTCAAGGAAAGGCATGGCATGTCAAGGAAAGAAAAGGCATGACATGTCAAGGCAAGGAAAGACATGTCAAGGAAATGCATGGCTTGTCAAGGCATGACATGTCAAGGCTAGGCATGGTATGTCAAGGAAAGGCATGGAATGTCAGGGAAAGGCATGGCAAGGCAGGTCAAGGCAAGGAATGTCAAGGAAAGGCATGACATTTCAAGGCAACACAAGGTATGACATGTCAAGGCAAGGCATGGCAAGGCTAGGCATGGCATGTCAAGGCTAGGCATGGCATGTCAAGGCAAGGCATGCCAAGCAAGGAATGTCAATGCAAGGCATGGAATGTTAAGGAAAGGCATGTCAATGTAAGGCATGTCATGTTAAGGCAAGGCTAAACATAACATTTTTTTATGATCTTTACTAACATTTATTATAATTGTTGAATGTTTTACATCATTGGAATGACATCTTAGCTGTAACTTATTTGATATTTTATTATCGTATGTGCACTTTCGTATGATTTAATATGATTATTGTCTCTTTTCATATGTTGTAATATTAGATATATAACAGAGAAATTAATTATTGCATGAAATAAATAATAACTTTTCATTATAAATGTTTGTTTTTGCAGAACAAGGATCTTCCAGAAGAGCCAGATCATCCTCAACAAATAGATCCAGATCATGATGTTGGGTCAGATGTTGGGATGGAAGATGATGCTCATGATGACACATATACAGATGAAAATGATGCCATTGTCGATGCAGATGATGATGATGACGATCGTGATGATCATGATCACGATGGTGATGATGATGTTGAGGCAGTTGCTGGTAGCAGCCAATCACATTTGTGATCATATAGACTACATCATGGATAATTTTTGATATATTGTTATCATGCCTCTTTTCATGGTTACTATCATATGTATCATTGTCACGACCTCCAATACCATATTATTGAGTTGTATCATTTTGACATGTTTCATGTTGACTTATATCGTTTGGACACGACGTATCATATTGACTTGTATCATTTTGTCTTACATAATTTATCATTTTTATTTATAGCATTTGTACATGATGTATCATTTTGACTTATGTCGATTGTTGTACATGTATCATTTTTATACGATATTGATCTACTGTCATACATATTTGACTTTCACTTGTTTTAGTTATATATGATGATGATCTTATCAATATTGACTCGTCCATTTTTATATACTGAAAGTGGTTGATGATTTTTGGATGCATATTTATTACGTATGATGGTTTTTATTTACTGTTCATGATGGATTTTGTCAAATTCACTTAAATTATATATATTTGACTCACTTGTTTTAATTATAGATGATTATCATGTTTTTGTTTTCCTTGGAAAAATTCGTAATTTTATTCATCCAAAAGGAGCCAAAATTACATTCACAGGTGAAAGATTCACTCTCCCAATCCATGGGTAAAAGAGTATATAATAAGAAACCTGAAAGAGCCTAGAAAAACTACTAAGTCATAGAGAATATTTACAATAATAATAATTGGTAAGATCCTACAGCTAAAGCAAAAGAACAGAACTGCACACCCAAGAAGGACCTCAAAGGGAAGATCCACAGATCCACAATGCATGCCCAAAGGATGGAACTCAAAGCTCTGTTCCAACCAACAAAGAAGAAGACAAACCCAACAACCAAAACATCAAGCTCCAACTCTCATAATAGAGACCTATAACCTTACCACCGACACATCGCGAAAGGGAGCCTTCGAAGGCCTCAAATGGATTTGTTCGAGGGATAATCCCAAGAAAAACAACAGCCAGACCGACCAAAATCAACATTACACGAGCCTTGCAAGAAGCGACACACTAGAGAAAACCCAAGCCATCAGAGGATGGGGCACCAGTTGAAAAAACTATGCATCCACAAGGTGGAGCCACAAGCAAACCCGAAAAAAAAGCATGACCACACTGATAGAGGAGGCACCCATGAAAGAGGCGCACTAGCACCGTTAGGGGTACACCAAGCATCCAAGGGAGCGGAAGCACCAGGCAAACCCAAAGGAGGCACCCACGAAGAAATCTGCGAGAGGGGTTGCGGCCAAGAAAACCCTAGCCGCAAAGCCCCATATCACCTTCCTAGATGATGATCATGTTATAATAATTATCTTGTTATTATATATATATTGGATGTTGTAGATTCTATTTTGATGGATATTTAATAAGTATAATGATGTTGTTAATTTGTATGGATGTACGTTTCCCTAATTTTTTTTTTATAAATGTTATCCTATAAAATATTTCAAATGCATTTATATGACTTACTGTATAATCATATAAATTATTTAAGAGACATGATATATTTAACTAATTAAACTGAAATAAAACATATTAAATTAATAATTGTAAGAAAAATAAGAAGCATTGTTTGAAGCAAGAAAGGAAGCGACAATGGAAGCCAAATTGGAAGCCTCACCAGAAGCAAAACTGGAACCCAAACCAGAAGAAAAATGGGAAGAAAAACTAGATGTAAAAATGGAAGCCAAACTGGAAGCCATATTTTAGAAGAAAAACTGGAAGCCAAACCAGAAGCCAAAATGGAAGCAAAATTGGAAGGCATATCAAAAGAAAAACTAGAAGCGACACCTGGTGCTATTCCTAGCACCAAACTGGAAGAAAAATTCGAAGCCATATCATAAGCAAAATTGGATGTAAAACGGGAAGCCAAAACAGATGCAAAAATGGAAGAAAAATTGGAAGGAATCTAAGAAGCAAAACTGGAAGCAACACTTGGCGCTAAACCTTGCACTATTCCTGGCACTAAACCTAGCGCTAAACCTGGCATTATTCCTGGTGCTAATCCTGGCACTAATTCTGGGGCTAAACCTGATGTTATTTTTCTAGCGCTAAATTTGGCGCCAATTTCGACGCTAAATTTGGCGCAATTATAAAAGGTCCATATTGTGCCCCGTTTTGCTCCAGAAAAGGTGTCTGATTCATGGAGTAAAATACACTAAATTCTGGCGCTATTTTAGACACTAATTTCTTGTTCTGTTGTAGTGATAGGAGAGTATTCTCAAGCATAAGTTTAACCCTTTTTTAGGCCCGAGGGACTAAATTTTTGAAAAAGGAACATTCTTCTTGGTTTTGGTTTATCTCTTTTTTGAGGCCTTGGAGATTACTTACGAAAAAGGAACCCCCTCAAAGTCCATATTTAAGCTCTTTTCAGACTCCCTAAATATGAAAATATCTTCGAGTGACCTTGTTAATTTCACACTCGTTAATTGATCTAGAAAGAAAATCTAGTTCGCATGAGTTTAACCCTTTTTCCAACCAATAGATTATCTAGGAAAAAGGTATGACTGAAGAGACTTGTCTCGCTGGGAGAGTTCTCCTAAGTTATATTTTATACTTTTTCGGGTTAAGGAGACTAAACCTAGAAAAAGGTTGTGAGTCCATAGTTAATCTCTTTTCAGAATTCTTAAAATTAAAAATATAGTCGAGTGATCTTGTCTCAATCACCCTTGTTAAAATGGTATCGAAGAGAAATATTTTCAATATAAGTTTAACCCTTTTCGAGATGACTAGACTAATTGCAAAAAAGGAACTCCTTGGAGTCTTCTTTTAGTGTTTTTTCAGACTTTCTAAAACGTGAAAAAACCACCGAGCTTACCTTCTCTGGACTCATAAAAATTCACATGGAAGGAGTCTTGTTGTGTCATACTTAATCACATTGAGGGTCTCATCTTTGTGTCTTTGGCCTAATGTCGTCTCCATGTTTCTCTCAATTGAACCTTCAAAGCATTCCTTAAAGGAAATCCTTGCAACACTTTTTTCCTTTGCGATCTGACACCTTGACCCATGGAGAAATTTTCTCGAGTGTCCTTATCCTACACATGTCTCCGTGCACCGAGCATCAATATGTTCCATGTGCTTGGAACTAGTTTTCTTTTCCGCAACACTCATTCCTCCTTTGTAACATAGCATTCTTTTATTCTTTTCAAGCTCGTTAAAAATTTGAATTATAAATTATTTTTTTGGTAGCAAGATAGTCTCCCTTGGACAAAGCACATCCTTTAGTTTGTTTTCCAAGCACTGGGATCTAGTATGACCTTAGGAATTTGTTCTCGCTACATAGATTTGTTTCCTCCTCTGTTTCATTACTCTTTCAAATATATGGAGAGTTTGTGGTGCCTCCTGCATCACCGACTTATGTCAATGTTACACTGCCTGACTCTCATAATTTTTCATGCTTTTGTCCAAGGTAAGTTTTATCCAACCTGAGTCATCCATTCTGTAGTTTGTCTCTTGACCTTCATGAGTCGGCCATCTCGAGAGTCCCGTTAAGTCCATATTCAAAATCAATGAAGTTATGTGCCTGATGATCAAGATCCTCTAGTATTTCCCCGAAAACATGTCGAAGACCTCAAAATAGTGAGTCTTACACTCCTATTATACTCCTACTTGACCTATTGAAGATATTCAAGTTGTTTCTCGAGCTATGGTGTTCTCATCTCCAGCCACATGCGTCAATACTTCTTGAAGATGCATATTATATTGTACTTGAATATCATCAAATGATTTTGAGATGTAGATTTTTTGTGTATTGCTCACGACTACACTTTATATGACATGGATTTGCAATGTACTTTATTGGTAGCTATGATTAGTTCATCCCGAGCATGGGTATGTCCTCCTCAGAGAGATTATTGTTATTTTCCAGATGGCGCGCTCTCAAACTATGGTCTCAGGCTCACTCGACTTCATTCCTTCCCACTAGTAAGGATATTGTAATGTATTTCAGCCATCATTTTATCTTCTGATCTCACACATTATGGGGAATTCATTATAGCCCCAAAATTCCCTACCTATGCATACATGGCATTGGCCTTTTCACTTACACATTTTTCCAATTTACTGTTGAAGCTCTCTCTTAAAATACCATTTTTGGAGCATGTACGTGCCCTGATGAACTACTTCACACATACACACGCTAACTGCATACTAGACAGATCACATACATACGTGCGCTACATGCTAGACAACCCGCATTTACCTCCAAAAGTTGCAAAAAATAAAAATTTGCAAGGAATTCGACGGAGTTTACGGGCTATTGAGGGTTTCCCTGTCAGTCAGTTGGCTTAGGTTGATGAATAGTTGGTATGGATTGTTGTTTTTCATTGATGTCAACCATTGGAAAGTGATATTGTATATTGATGTCAACCCTTGGAGAAATTCCGGTAGCACAAAGGTTTAAGTAATGGACCTAAGGTTGTTTCATGTATAATGGTATGAATTATAATACATTTGAAGGTGAGACTATTCTAGATGGATAGTGCATGTCATTCCATTTTTGGTGGTATGTGGAACATCACACAAATCCTCACAGTTAGAGAGTTATGGCCATGAGAAGTTGGAGAACCCAGGTTTGGGCAATGCACCCAAGTTTGTTTGATGGATAATGGTATGAGTTTTGATATATTTGTAGGTAATACTATTCTATATGGATAGTACATGTCATGCCATTTTTGGTGGTATGTGGAATGTCACATAACTCCTCACAGTTTGAGAGTTATGGCCTTACAAAGTTGGAGGACCCTCATATGTTGGCTTGAATCCCCAAAAGGTCAAAGAAGTCAAAGAGCTTGCAATGAAAAAAATATTATTTAAATGATAAAGTAAAGTGACAAAGTCAAGAAGGATTATTTAAATAATAAAGTGAAGTGACAAAATCAAAGAAGATTATTTAAATGATAAAGTGAGGTGACAAAGTCAAGGAGGAATATTTAAA
>ML783150.1:492608-510898 GCA_009831015.1 Picea engelmannii | reverse complement strand
ACTGAGGTAACCAAAGGATATCTAAGATGAATTTCAGAGGGAAGGTGAAGAAAATAAGGTCAGAATTCAAGGGAGGATAAATTCTTTTGATGATGCTTTCTAAGGTATGTTATTTACAGGTCATCTCACCATTTTCACAATAATTTTTTTCTATAATGATTCAGACCTTAAAATTGATACAAAATTGAGGAAACATATCCAAGTATCTGTGGTAAAAAATTCAACTTCTGGGTCGTTGTATTTTTGGAGTTACACTTCGTGGAAAATAGGGCTTGTGGCTAGTCCTGAAACAAGTCTAAAACAAGTGTTTTGGGTAAAAATGTCATAACTTATTCATAACAGATCTAATTTCAGTAAGACCAAATGTGTTGGTTAGATTACAGTCTGTAGTATGCTATGTAACATTTTCATATCGATTCAACAAATATTTCGTGTGGGGAACACTCTACAAGGTCACTCTCTAGAATAAGTCATAATTCAACTAGGTATGCCATTTTTGGTATAAATCCTTTTCTGAGAGGTTCCAAGTAGTGATACCTGGAGGAATTTCATAAAATACATTGAAGAACATTGTGTATAAATTTAAAATCTTTATTCATTACATGTACATAGTTACGGTTATTTCAAGTTAGGGTTGTTGACTAATCCAAAACTAGTCATGTGAGACTAAAGAAAAGTTTGATGAAAATGACAGTCTCTTGTTGTTAAAGTTAAGGAAGGTTTGTAGGTGTGTGATCATATCCACTAGGTCTATTACAGAGTTAAAAATTAGATTTGGATGATGAAATTGATGAGGGCATTTGGTTGAGGTACTTGTCGGGTACATTGTTGAGACAAGTAGTTGATGAGTTGACACATACATGAGGTGTATAGTTGATGATGTTGGTACATATTGAAGAGTCATAGTTGATGAGTAGTTGATACACAATTGGTACATACTTGGTACATGGTTGGAGGCACTTGTTAGTAGTATTGTTGACACATGGTTTATGGATGATGTAGCATACTTGTATTATTAGAAGCACATATTGATCTTGGTGATGATTATGAGTTGTTGTGTTATGCTTGGTTGATACACATCTTTGAGAGTTGTATTGGTGATTGATCTTAGTGAGTAGATTTGATTTGGTTGATAAGATTTATGATACATGTTGTTGTGATAGGTTGTTTGGACAAGTTGTTGTGACAGGTTATTTGTACAGGTTTGGTGCATGGTTGATGCACTTGTTCATCGTACAGGTTGAGGTATAGGTTGGTGCATGGTTGATTCACTTATTTATGGTGCAAGTTGATCACAGGTTGTTTGGTATAGGTTGATGCATGGTTGATGCACTTTTTTAAGGTACAGGTTGAGGTACAAGTTGATGCATGATTGATGCATGGTTCAGGTTATTTGGTGCAGGTTGATTGGTACAAGTTTACAACAGTATATCTCATAGTTATATTGTGACAATGGTTCCATCATTCTACTTATACGTCAGGGAGGTTGGATGGGGAAAGGATAGGTGGTTGTAGACAACTTCCGGTTGTAGCCGGAGAACATAGGGGGTTGTAGCCTCCTTCTGATTGTAGCCAGAGAATTAGGGAGTTGGATCTTCCCTCAAGTTGTAGCCTGAGAAACTAGGGGGTTGGAGCCTCCTTCCAGTTGCAGCTGGAAAACAAAGGAAGTTGGTGCTTCCAATGAATGTAATTCTTCAAGACATATAAGAAAAATCATTATGTGGTTTTCTCCTGCTTTGCGTTTCCAGGTAAAACACTGATGTACTGTGTATGTGTATGCTTGTTCATTTGTTCATTGCTGATTTTCTCTGTAGTTATTGGATGATAATGATACATTGATATAACACTTGCATTATATGGTTAAAAAGGATTAAATTGCTCTATAACTGATTCACCCCCCCTCTCAGTAAGCCAACAATTGGTATCAGAGTCGGTTCCTTCAGGAAACAGTTTAACCACTGGAAGGAGATCATGGATTATTCTAATAACGGAGTACCAATATTTAATGGTGAGAATGGTTTTAAGTATGAGATGTGGAGCATAAGGACATAACTATTTTTACAGGCACAGGGACATTATATTTGGCTATCAGTTGTTACAGGATATGATAGTTCAAAAAGGGCAAAGACTGCAGCCAAGAAGGAATTGCGGAAGAATAACAAAATAGCAATGGATTTCATCTGGGAAGGATTGCCTAATCCGGTAAGAAAAAAGGTTGGTAAATGTTCATCACCAAAATAACTTTGGGATAAGTTACATGTCATATATTCTTCACCCATCATAGATTCAAAAAATGTCAAAGAAGATGCAGATACAAATCAAGAAGAATCATGTTCACCATGTCAAGAAGATTCAGAAGATGAAGAGTATATAATCACCAGAGGTATGTTGTTTTGTTTTAATTGTGAAAAATGTGGACATCTTGAAACAAAATTCCATGAAGGAAATGACACAGAAAAACTAATTGAAAAGGAAGACAATTATGAAGAAGAATTGATTAGTACTTTAGATGAACTAAGAGAAGAAAACAATTCACTCAAGAAAGAATTGATGAAACAAAAGGAAAGTGTTCACATTTTTTAAGAAGCCCAACAACTCATCTAGAACTTAAGAACTCAGCTAGAAGAAGCCAGAAAGATCAAAGAAAGTCTTGAATATCAAAAGCAGTGTTTGGAAATCAACATAGCAACATAGAAGGAAGAAGAAAAAATGAGAGAAGATATTGGCAGATCATCTTAAGGAAATAACTAACGATCTAAACCAGCTTGAGGCAAAGTTTGGTCAAGAAGAGAAAGAAATTGAAGATTAAATAATCACAATAAAAATTCAGCTTGAAGAAGCGAAAAAAAACAGAATAAGTCATGAAGTCTCAGATAATGAAGAAAGAAGAAGAGGTTGAGAAGCTTGAAGAAGAAGTTATCACATTGAGAAGTAAAATCGTCAAGCTCAACAATAATGTTGAAGAGACATAAACATCCACACCAGTTATAGAGAATGAAGAGAAGTACTCTAGGTTGATAGAAAAGAAGAATGAAGAAAATATAAAGAGTTATGCAGAAGTACTCAAAGGAAGGAATCATGGTCAACCAAAATCTAAGAAAACTATTGAAGATACATCTTCAAGAAGACCATCCATGTTCAAGCCACAAACAAGGTTCAATCATGATCAATCAAGGAAAAAATTCAGAAGGACTATGCCACAAAGAAGATCATTCACTCCCAGGTATGAAAATTTATTTTATGGTAATTGTTTTTATTGTACTAACTTTGGACATAAGGTTGCAGATTGCAGGGATTATAAAAGAAATGTTCAAGAAAACAGTGCCTATGTGGTTGCACGTAACATTAAGTGTTACAAATGTCATAACTATGGACACATAGCCAATGATTGTAGAAGCATGATCCATACTTCCATGAAAGAGAATACTGATATCAGATATAAGAAAGTACAGATAAGAAAACAGGAAGAACAGGTGAACAAAGACCAGGTACCAGATATCACAAGATTGGCAATAAACGAGATGAATAAAATTCTACAGAGAAAAGGAAAAATGTCAGATACAGAAAGGTTTGGAAAATAACTGAAAGAAAGGAAAGACATGTAAATAAGGAACATGTTCAAGACATTGTACTTTCAGGCATTGTAGTGAAAGATGAATCCACAGATAGAAATAAATAAGTCATAGCTCAGAGAGATAATGAATCTACCAATGAAGATGATGATGAATACAAATCAGAGCATGAATTGTTCTGAGCCATTCGGCTCAGAGACTCCCAAGTAATATGAATATTAGAGGGGGGGGTCTATGCAATAGCTGTGACAGACCAAATAACCATCCTTCGAGCAACTTGCAGAGTTTGAGAAGATAGATTCAGAGAAATCAGTTAGAAGAAGTACAGTTTGATAGATTAATCAAGACTTCATGATAGTATAGTGATAAATGAGTCATCATTATGGACAGTTGCGCAAGTAGAGTCTTGGACAGTATGGACAAAGATGGATTTGTAAGAAAAATTAGCAGGTTTGAACAGATATATGATAGTGGACGAGAGCATGGATTCATAGATTGGTTTAGAGAGTGGTTTAGAGACAAAGGAACATAATCATAATGGATGATAATTACACAGGAAATGGCTTGAACAATGCTAATGGATTCCAAATTGACAGATATTTTTTGGACACATGCAGTGCATACAACATTTCACATTCAAAACATAGTAATGCTTAGAAACATTAATAACAAAACTCCCTATGCACTATGGAAAGGAAGCGTAGACAACAACCTCTACATCAAGGTAACTCAAGGTAATATTTTATTAATTGAAATTTATGTTGATGATATTGTTTTGGAAGTACTAATGACAGGTTAAGACAGAAATTTGCAAAGGATATGCATAATGAATTTGAAATGTCATTACTTGGAGGAATGTCCTTCTTTTTGGGTCTTCATATATGTCAAAGAAACCAAGGAATTTTTATTTCTCAAACTAAGTATATCAAAGAAATGCTAAAGAGGTTCGGAATGGAAGATTGAAAACCAATTACCACTCCTATGCAAACTAGTTGCAAGTTGAGAAAAGGTGATGATTCAAAGTCTACAGACCAGAGGCAGTATAAGTCAATGATTGGTAGCTTACTATATGTGACAACATCCAGACCAGATGTAATGCAAACAATTGGATAGGTGGAACGATTTCAAGTAGCACAAAAGGAATCACATGTATTAGCAGTGAAGAGGATTTTTAGACATCTCAAAGGAACATAAGATTTTGGATTATGGTATCCAAAAGGAAATGATATATCACTTATTGCCTACACAGATGCAGATTGGGAAGGTTGCATTGATGACCAATGAAGCACCAATGGAGCATCGTTCTACTTGGGTGAGTGTTTAGTATCTTGGCTAAGCAAGAAACAATCATCAATATCCTTATCGATAGTCGAGGAAAAGTATATTGGACCAACAACATGTTGTACACAGGTTCTATGGATGAAACAAACTTTGACAGATATACAGGTTGAGTATGATGAGTCAATTCCAATATATTGTGATAATACAAGTGCCATCAGTTTCTCAAAAAACCGGTGATGCACTCCAAGACGAAGCTCATTCCAATAAAGTATCACTTTCTACGGGAATGAGTTGCAGAGAAGAACATCAAATTTGAATATGTGGGACTAAAAGAACAAGTGGCATACATCTTTTCAAAACTGCTTCCATGGGAAGCCCTTGAGTATCTTTGCCAGAGACTAGGAGTAATTTCTACTCCAAAATGAATGCTTTTGAATGCTTATATTATATGTCTTAGATGTACACGAGGAAGCACCATAAATAGGATAAAGGGGGAGAGATTTATTAGATGCAAAGGTAAATGCTTGGAGAGAGAGCATAGAGGCATGTTTCCAAGGGGAGCGATTGTCACAAGGGAAGAATGAGCGATATGGCTTCAGAGTGATACCCTTTGTCAAAGGGGGAGATATTATTCATATGAAGGGAAAGACAGTAATCAAAGGCACATAGAAAGGGGGAGCAACCTTAAGAATAGTTCATTCACGGGGAGCAACCCCAAAGGGAGATACCATTTTCCATTGATGTCAAAGGGGGAGGGATAGAAACATTGATGAAGAGTATAAGCATGAATGTTATCATGACTAAGTGTTGCCATCAATGTTGATGTTTCCATCAATGCCAAAGGGGGAGATTGTCAGATAGTTGGGTTAGGTTGATGGATAGTTGGTATGTATTGTTGGTTTTCATTGATGTCAACCATTGGAGAGTGATATTGTAGATTGATGTCAACCCTTAGTGATTGATGTCAACCCTTGGAGAAAGTTCGGTAGCGAATTCCGGTAGCACAAAGGTTTGAGTAATGGACCCAAGGTTGTTTCATGTATAATGGTATGAGTTTTAATATATTTGAAGGTAATACTATTCTATATGGATAGTACATGCCATTCCATTTTTGGTGGTATGTGGAACATCACATAACTCCTCACAGTTAGAGAGTTATGGCCATGAGAAGTTGGAGAACCCAGGTTTGGGTAATGGACCCAAGTTTGTTTGATGGATAATGGTAGTTTTGATATATTTGCAGGTAATACTATTCTATACGGATAATACATGCCATGCCATTTCTAGTGGTATGTGGAACGTCACATAAATCCTCACAGTTTGAGAGTTATGGCCTTACGAAGTTGGAGGACCCTGATATGTTGACTTGAAGCCCCAAAAGGTCAAAGAAGTCAAAGATATTGCAAAAAAGAAATTATTATTTAAATGATAAAGTAAAGTGACAAAGTCAAGAAGGATTATTTAAATAATAAAGTGAAGTGACAAAATCAAAGAAGATTATTTAAATGATATAGTGAGGTGACAAAGTCAAGGAAGAATATTTAAATGACAAAGTAATGGAGAACTTTCTAATTATGGAAAGTGGTTAACCCTAAAAATAAGGAAAATAGGTTAAGTGACCTATAAATGGGTTAAATGACCTATAAATAGGTTAAGTGACCTAGAAATGGGTTAAGTGACCTAGAAATAGGTTAAGTGACCTAGAAGATGGAGAGTATAAATAAGAGGCAAGGCTCTCTCATTTTACATCACACTTGAGAATATTGAATATCTATAGGTGACTGAGGTAACCAAAGGATATCTAAGCCAAATTTCATAGGGAAGGTGAAGAAAAGAAGGTCGGACTTCAAGGGAGGATAAATTCTTTTGATGATGCTTTCTAAGGTATGTTATTTATAGGTCATATCACCATTTTCGCAATAAATTTTTTTCTAGAATGATTTAGACCTTGAAATTGATATGAAATTGAGGAAACATATCCAAGTATTTGTGTTAAAAAATTCATCTTCTGGGTTGTTGTATTTTTGGAGTTACAGTCCGTGGACAATAGGGTTTGTGGCTAGTCCAGAAACTAGTCTAAAACATGTGTTTTGGGTAAAAACGTCATAAATTCTTCATAATAGATCTACATTCAGTAAGAATAAATGTGTTGTTTAGAGTACAATATTTAGTATTATGTTTAACATTTTTAGATCGATTCAACAAATATTCTGTGCAAGGCATGCTCTACAAGGTCGCTCTCTAGAATAAGCCAAAATTCATCTAGGTATGCCATTTTTGCTATAACTCCTTTTTTGAGAGGTTCCAAGTAGTGACACCTGGAAGAATTGCATAAAACACACTAAATAACACTATGTATCATTTTTAGATCTTTATTCATTAAATTTACATAGTTATGGTTATTTCAATTTAGGGTTGTTGGCTAATCCAAAACTGGTCATTTGAGACTAAAGAAAAGTTTGATGAAAATGCTAGTCTCTTGTTGTTAAAGTTAAGGAAGCTTTGTAGGTGTGTGATCATATCCACTAGGTCTATTATAGAGTTACAAATCAAATTTGGATGATGAAATTGATGAGGGAAATTGGTTGAGGTACATGTCGGGTACATGGTTGAGACAAGTAGTTGATGAGTTGGCACATACATGAGGTGTATAGTTGATGATATTGGTACATATTGATGAGTCATAGTTGATGAGTAGTTGATACATTATTGGTACATACTTGGTACATGGTTGGAGGCACTTGTTAGTAGTATTGTTGACAGATGGTTTATGGATGATGTAACATACTTGTATTATTATAAGCACATATTGATCTTGGTGATGATTATGAGTTGTTGTGTTATGCTTGGTTGATACACATATTTGAGAGTTGTCTTGGTGATTGATATTTGTGAGTAGATATGATTTGGTTGATAAGATTAATGAGACAGGTTGTTGTGATAGGTTGTTTGGACAAGTTGTTTTGATAGTTTGTTGTGACACGTTATTTGCACAGGTTTGGTGCATGGTTGATGCACTTGTTCATGGTACATGTTGAGGTGCAGGTTGGTGCATGGTTGATGCACTTGTTTATGGTGCAGGTTGATTACAAGTTGTTTGGTATAGGTTGATGCATGGTTGATGCACTTGTTTATGGTACATGTTGATTACAAGTTGAGGTACAGGTTGATGCATGGTTCAGGTTATTGGTACAGGTTATTTGGTTCAGGTTTATTGGTACAGGTTTACAATAGTATATCTCACAGTGATAGAGTGACAATGGTTCCATAATTCTACTTATACATCAGGGCGGTTCGATGGAGCAAGGACAAGTGGTTGTAGCTACCTTCTGGTTGTAGCTGGAGAACATAGAGGGTTGTAGCCTCCTTCTGGTTATAGCCAGAGAATTGGGGAGTTGGAGCTTCCCTCAGGTTGTAGCCTAAGAAACTAGGGGGTTGGAGCCTCCTTCCAGTTGCAGCTAGAAAACAAAGGAAGTTGGTTCTTCCAATGAATGTAATTCTTCAAGACATATAAGAAAAATCATTTCTTGGTTTTCTTCCACTTTGGGTTTCCATGTCAAACAATGGTGTACTGTGTATGTGTATGATTGTTCATTTGTTCATTGCTTATTTACTCTGTAGTTATTGGATGATAATGATAATTGATATAACACTTGGATTATATGGTTAAAAATGATTAAATTGCTCTATTACTGATTCAGCCCCCCTCTCAGTAATTCAACATTCCCAACCATTTTACCCATTGTAGATCATTCCCAAACTGGATAACCATATTTTTCTCATATAAAAATAGGTCTTGGGGTCCTATTTACACAATCAAGCAAGAGAACAAAGGAACTCTGCCAAAATCCCTTCCCCTTCTAGCCCAAGTTTTGCAACCATTTATGAGATTTGGCCTCAACATTGCCCTTCAACCCTTTCTCTTTATACAATCCCTTCCCTTTCCCCAAAGAGATCAATTGATTGTGAGAGGTAGCATGAGAATGATGCACTTGGAGCGACAATAAGAGGAGCCCAGACCTGGTTCACAGAGCGTCTGCCGATAAGAAGGTTATAATCTTTTAATATTCATTTTGAATAAAAGAGTTATTTTCCTGTCCCAATACATTATGTCTTTATATCTTTATTGATTAATGCATCTACGTTTATATATGAACGCTAACATTGATAAGTAGAGATTGTATATTTGTAGCATTTTTTTCCTAAGTGTTCTTGCAATTTAGCTTTGGGAGGAGACCCACAACTTAGGAAGCTACAAAGTTGAAGGAAGTCTACATCAGACATTAGGACCTAAGGTACACCTACTAATCTTCCTTCTTCTATTTTGTCTTTTAGTTAAGATATTTTGGGGTATCTTAGGAATAGAATTGTCTTTTAAGGGAAGTCAATGCTCTGCCTATATTCCGACCTAGTATAGTAATAGGGGGATTTTCCCCGCTAGTAGTGTGAATGACAGGTTCTTCTCGCGACAAGAGAGACAAACCTAAGGGAATAACCAGAAGCATTTTTCACGTGAGAGAGAATAATGGTGTTAAAATATGCTATGATACCACTATCAAACCAAGTATGGACAAAGAATGAGTAACTCCACACTTGAATGAATTTCATTAACGTGAGAAATTCATAAATACATTTTGAGTGACTTTTGATTTCATCTTCCAAGAGTTGTGAATGACTTCCTATTCACCTGCAACCCTTCATATTTATCCTAAATAATATTTATATTAATATTTACAAAATAACATTAAGTATCCAACATAAATGCTTACCTTAAAAACAAAATTCATATCTTCATCAAGAAATCCAATAATTTTGCATCAAATGCATGAACAAAATCATGAATTTGAATAATTTAAAAATGGATTTTTTCTTATTTTGATTTCAATCACATTTATGTTTATTTATATGTGACAAAATCATATTATTTCTAATAAAATTATATAACAATATAATAATAACCAATATATATTATTTACTTTATATTAATTAAAATAAATCATCTTTAATATTATATAAGTTTTGATATATTATAATTTGTCATCTTTAATTTTATATAAGTTTTGATATATTATAATTTTAAATTTAATTTAGATAGCATTAAGGGAATACTACCTCTTTTCAATATAATAGTTAATTTATTATATTATGATTATGCATATATCTAACATAACATGGTTCAATTTGTAATGAATGGAATTCTATTTCTATTCTTATAATGGCTAAAACACTTTCTTTCCATTCCCTTCATAATCTTTTCATTTTTATGAAAGTTTGGATTCCTTGGACATACCAATGTTATATTATCATTTTTATTCAAATCCATACCACTAGTGCCACATTCCACTAAAGCTTGGATTCTTTAGAGATACCAATGCCACATTTTGGGTTCCTCTACTTAATCGTTGCCCATTGTGACTTAGAAATATTCAACCCATACCAATTCCTGTGATGTAATCTTATAATGGCTTGGGGATCCATTCCACCATTGCAGATGTTGTTGAAGAAATTTTATTAGTTTGAAAATTTTGGGGATTAATCTAAATCTAGGAGATTCAGTTAGTGAAAAAGATGTCTTGATAAATGTGTATGCATAGGTATTGGCATTTTATATGCATTATATTCTATAGAATGTATATTATCTAGTATACTAAACACATTAATATTAATGTAATTGTTCTTAGTTATTAAGAAAATGCCAAAAATGGAGTCGTGCATTACTTTTCAAAAGAGAAAACACGTTCAATCAATTTGATCTGATCAGAGCGTGAAATTTACTTTTCAAAAGAGAAAACGTGTTCAATCAATTGTAGTTGAGTAGAGAGTGAATTCTATTTCTCAAAAGAGAAGACACGTTCAATCAATTTTAGTTGAATAGAGCATCAACAAGTTGGAAAGTAGATAAGACTTCCCACAACCTAGAAAGTATCTCAATGACAAATAAAATATTTTGTCTAGTGGTGGCAAGGTAGATAAGACTTCCCACAAGCTGTCTATACTTGGTTGCATCCTCAAATTCATTCTCTTCTTTTGATGTGAGATTCAAATTTTGTTCCATTAGAGTATATATGGGATTACATTCAGTCAAGCTAAACTTGTTCAACAATTTCCAATGTACTTATTTTAGCAGATGAATATGTACTTTTGATTTTGAGTCACTTCAATGCCCAGATAATAGTGAAGATGTCCCAAATTTGTCATCTCAAAGCCTTTCTTCAACTCTTTCTTTATGGATGCAAAATAATTTTTATTGTTCCTTTTTATCAACATAGCATATACATACACTGCAATATATAACACAATTTTTCCAACTTTATTGACAAATAGAATTACATTGTCAAAATTAAAGTGCTTGAAATTCAATTTTGGAAGATGCTCAACTAGTTTTTCATACCAGGCTCACAGTGCTTGTTTCAGAACATGTAAGGATTTTATGAGTTTACATACTTTTTGTTATTGTCCCTTCACAACAAAACCTTTTGGATGAGACATGAAGACAGTCTCTTTCAAGTCTTGTTGACAGGCGTTTATGATACACCGTCAACGAGAAGCGAAGATCCCGTCCGAGGTTGTCTATTTAACCCAAGTCGTTTGGTATAATCTACCCTGATGGGTTTTATGGCTCCGTTAGCCAACTAAGATCCTAAAACAACTAAAAGATGTGAACTAACTAAATATACTACTCTAACAATCAACCCTTTAATTACAAATGCTTAACTAACAATGTTTATGTACAATGGTTATATACAGTTTACAAGGTTTGAGCAAAGCCTTGTGAAAATAATTGTTTTCAACTAATGGATCAAAATAATAAAATAAAGGAAACTGTCTTTGTACTATAAATGACAAACTAATAAACAATGATTGAATAAGATTGTAAATGATAAAACGATAATGGTCTAAACATTTAACGTTTAAATAATGCAATCATTATTCATTCACAAATAAACAAATTAAATAAAATATAAACTAACTAACATGACGTTGATCAACAATACTAAGCTAGATTCGTCTCTCTTTATTTGTATAAGCTCCTCTTAACCCGTGTCAAGTGTAAACCTACGATAAAGGCAAGCATAATACTTCCTGAAGAAACTCAAAGAAGTATTTTATATTCCGAAACGAGTTTATGATGACAGAAAGACAAATGATTATATATCATGTGACTTTAGAATGTCCAAATAACTGAAAATGAAAGAAATTCCAATCCTTAGTAAATGGTGTTACCAATTATCTAGTATCATATGTAAACTCAAAATACTTGAATAGATTATCAACCACATATATTAAAGGAACCAAAATATAATGAACCATATAAATGAAAACATAACATGACAAATTATATGCAGAACAGTCTAAAGCTAGTTCAATACAAATAAAGTTTCATATTCAGAAATTATATAAGAAACAATATTAACGTTGCACAATCTACAAAAGGACAAAAGCCAAAGAGTAAATTGTATCCCATATAGTTTCAGTATAATAAGTTCATCATAAGGTCCAAAAGGACTTTTTTGGGATAATAGACTCTTAAATATTGAAAAAATTAATACATAAATGATAGCAATTAACCATGTATTGATAAAACAGACTAAAACTAATTTAAATCAATGCATAATCAATTACTCAAAGAATATGAATATATTATAATGAAAACAAAACCATTTTACTCACAGGACAAAAGCCATCAAGCAACCTGGAATTTCATATTCTTCTTTGAAAATATTTGTCTATTCTCTCAAAGATTCCAACCATCCGTTACTCCATTTGAAAAGAAAAAAGTTTACAAAATATATAATATACAAAAAATAAAGGATAAAAATTCTCCTCTCAATTTCCTGGATCTCCCTGGCTCTGAAATTTCTCATATATTTATATAATGAATGAATGGTCTGGGCGTCACCAATAATTTTTGCCACCTGAAATTTGCCTCGCAAAGAGACACAAATATCTCTCAAATTGTTCATTTGTTTGGGAAAAATCTTGCGTGTAAGCTAAATGGGTCCATTATGCAAATGGGTTTTCAACCGTTTCTTCAGATTCCTTATGGTTTGACTGAAACAAGTTCCGCAAAATCGTCTATCTGTTCTTGAACACATTTCCAAATCTTATCTGTTGTTGCTCATAAATTATTTGCAACAATCCAGTATTATTTTGGATTAATTATTTTGAACGTATTTAGTTAATAAAATCAAGCCATGATCAGATCTATACCAAATAACTGATAATAGAAACCTGTGAAACAAAAAGAAACCAAATTAATAACCTAAAAATTGTGAATAAAATAAAATTTAGAACAATAAAATTAAAATGAATTTAAACTAACTATAAGTTCTAAACAAATATTGTTTATATTTTCCTTTCAAATATGATCTTAAAATTCTAGAAGCTTCAAGTTGATGGAGAGGAGAAAAATATTAATTTTGGGTTTTCACAAAATCAAACAAATGATAGATAATTCATTTTATTTTTATTTTTATTTTGAAATGAGATGCAAAATGAAAAAATAATTTAATTAATTAAACCTACCAAATGATTTTGTGAAAATGATTGCTAATGAACAAAAGACAAAAACATAATCATAATTTAAACGAAAGTAAACAGTTGATAAAAATTAATGTTTTCGTTTAAATTAAGATTTCTATGTTCGTCTCTCCCTCATTCAAATTTGATCAAATGTGAACAAATGCCATAGAAAAGATGTGTCACAATAAACTTTCTTCTTGTAAAATCATTGTTATTAATCCATGTATTCAACCAAGTCATTCTCATAGCAGATAAATTCAATAAGGAAGAGGTAATAACAAACTCCCAAATTATCCCCGGATGGGGTGCTAGTGGAGAACGTGTGTCATACAGAGCAGCCAGGAGAGAGCCTCCATGGTGCCAACTATGTGACAAACGCGTGCCTCTCCCTCCCGCCACCTTCGTTCCTTTAAGTCTACCTTGCTCGAGACAGGGCACCATTACTCTTAGTGCGACCTGCTCTACCTTGCCGTCCCTCCGATGGACCAACACCTTCATTCGGCCTTTACTCTATGCATGTGGACGTTTAATGAAACACACAAGCTCCTTGGGCTATTTGAACTGAACTAGGGGCTTCGGATGCCTCATTCCCTCCTGTTTGATTTCTCCAGAGCTAGGCCTCCTGCCCAACGTTTCTTTGGTCTGCTGTCGCTCACTCCTGATATGTTGTCACTCACTTTGGCCTTTGGTCATTTTCGCCCGCCTGGTGTTTCAGAGATGCCCAGGCAGTGAGGAAATTCTAAATGAGGCTCGACATGGAAGCCTAGCCGACCCCGTTTGGTCCTCCGACCCCCGCCTGCACCCTCCCACAATTCCTCCTCCTCCTTGGCCACCTCGTCCTCCTCCCTGGCGCAGTCAACTCATTCTCCATCCAACCTCCCACCCCTTTCATCATCGTTTTCCTATAGGATGGAGTGGATTGATTTCTTAGGGACCTAGCTGGGCTTCAACCTAGGACCTCTGGGAAATTTGGCCTCTGATTCACACCCTGGTCTAGTGGCTCCTCCTAACTCTCTGGCCTCCCAGTCACTTCAGGCCCCGCCTCTTGATGCTCGTTTTCATACTAACGGCCCAGAAGCAAGCCAAAATTCACGTCAGCAACCCCAATCACGAGTCGACTCTAGCGCTAACCCAACATGTGAATGGAAAACATTCCTCACACTATTGCAAGGCCTAGTTTTTGAATTGCGTCGAGACGTGGATGACCTCTGATTCCACCTGGAGATTTTGGACGACAAGGCTTCTCAATTCCTTCATTTGCTCTCAACAATGTAGGGTGAACTTCACCCTCTAGCAGAAGAAGCCCAAGCAGTAGGAACTACGACACCGGCTCCCCCACTGGGGTCTTCGGACCATGATGAGCCAGGCCAAGAGGATAACGTGCCACCAACGTAGCCGAAGGATGCCATGCAAGAGGAGAACGTGCCACCAACCCAACCAGACGATGCCATGCAACTGGATGGGACACCAGTGGAGGAGGAGCCGACTCCCCTCAGGGAATCGACACTCGGTGCCTTCTTCCTGGACATGTGGCCGCAATATATCCCCTATACATGATATGTTCATGTGTCTTTGTTTTTTCGCTATGTGTATTAAAGAGGTTTTGCCTCTTGATGGCCACCTTTTTATGCTAATGTCTATGGTTATTAATGTTATCACGGTCACCGTTAGGGACCACAATTTAGGATTTTCTTAATACCAGTAGAAGTATAACACTAAAAGCTATGGATTTTCTCAGCTGGCTGAGTTGGTTTCCCCTTGGGGTAGCTCAGTGTTTACAGCTTGAAACAATAGAATTTTTTTGTACTCTTTGATTTTGACAGACTTTTATACAATCTTACTTATATATATAAAAAAAAAACTCCCAAATTATGAAGCTCGTCCATCAACATCAAAACTTTGTAGAAAGAAAAATGAAATGGCATTTGAATTTCATGAAATTCAAACCAAACAAAATAAAAGAATATAAACTCAAACCGACCTTGAAACAAAGCAAGCCAATACCAATCCAATCAAGTCAAAGAAAAAAAAAACCCGAAGAATCTAAGTAAAATTTCAAGGGACTCTAGATTTTGATTAAAAATAAAGACGGGGGTTGTTGGGGCCCAACAAATGGCGACTCACTAGGAGAAGAAATTGTCTCTGATCTGGTAAGCTTTCATCTCAGAAAGAAAAGAATAATACTTGAAAAATGATTTAAGCTCCTTGAAATAAATTCACTTTGAGACCATATAGTGTTATGATAAGCTCAATGTTATAACCAGACAATAGAATTTTCTTTGCAGGGGATTATAACCTGAAAGAATGTCTTAATCAAAGAGTCACGATGTTTATGTAAATGACTTAAATACCGTTGACAGAGCCACTGCTGCCAGCAGGTGTCCATAGCCTCAACAGGGATGTCATTTAACCCACTCAAATGCTTTAATCCCATCCAATAGTTGTATCCACAAGATGTATACTTTATAAAAGTTAATTTAAAAACATATATCTGCTACCTCTTGACCCGACATTGCTTCGTTGTCAGCAGGCTTGTTCAGTACCCAGACGAAGTTGTCTTGGTATCATGTGTGCATTTACCCGTTGCCAGCGAGTCTTTTCAGTACCCTGGCGGGTTTACACACACTTCCCACACTTAAGTGCTTTCAACCCTCTTATGCCACTTTTAAATAATAATACAATTATATATTTATTGATGACAAAGAGAGCAAGGTGACAATAGAGGTTAATTGCAATACAGGTGAATAGTTGATCATGTTATTTATTTGCTTTCAAAATTGGAATTTTTATCGTGGTTTAGATATTTTAGATTCAATTAAGAAATCATCTAGAGAATGGGGAAGCACTTAAAAGTGATCTTTTAAGAATAGGGATGGCGTAAAAAGTTTAAAGATCATCATAATTCTCAAATATTTAAACCACATCTATGGTGTAATACTCTGGCAAAGAAAATTTGAGGACAAAACGAAAGTGGCAATTGACTTAAAAATCAATTGTCTGAGCTATATATTAATATAAGGACCTCTTTGATTTATTTCAAATTTCTTGAAAAACACAAGTTTTAAAATGAATGCTTCATTCGACAATCGTTCTTTGATCAGAAATATATTGATTCAAAAAGACAGACATGAAGAAAACTCATTCATAAGCAATCAAAGAAAACAAAAAGCACACAACAAACCAAACCAAATTTTATTAATGGGATTCAAAATCAAAAGTACATAAAAAAATAAAAAATCAAAACAACAAAAGCAAACTTCAAAAAAAATAATTTGACCAAAAACAAAACCAGACCAACCTCTCATAGAGAATGAGGATCAAAAGGAAGAACTACAAATTTCATAGTTTTGCGTATAGGCAGGTTCTTTTCTTAAGATAGTGATGCATAAGATGTTACTTTTGTTGGCAAATATTGAACAAGCAACAAATGCATGTTGATGGTTGTTGTCATTAATGTCAACAGTGGAGATGGCAGGATAAGAAGGATAAAACCCCTTGGGGATTCAGACGTAAAAGCTCAGGAGGAACACCATTGAAGAAAACACGCGTAGCAAGAGTTTACAGAGAAGAAGGAAGACAAAGATCCAGTGACCGTTGGATTCCATTCAAATTTCCCGAAAGGCCGACAATCGTCAGATATGCAGAAGTTGCGAGGGAGATTAGTCATCGGAGATTCGGGGATCGGGACTTTGAAATGTCCAATTCACTTGACATCGAAAACCCCGAAATCACGATATGCGATTTCGCGATTCGATCACACCCGTTAAATCAAGCAGAGATCGACACCATCCACTTGTAGACAGGAGGCTTCATCGGAGATTCGGGGATCGGGACTTTGAAATGTCCAATTCACTTGACATCGAAAACCCCGAAATCGCGATATGCGATTTCGCGATTCGATCGCAGCCGTTAAATCAAGTAGAGATCGACACCATCCACTTGTAGACAGGAGGCTTCATCGGAGTTTCGAGGATCGAGATTTCAATATGCAAAGAACATAATGCAACGAAAACCCCGATTTCGCGATATGCGAAATCGCGATTGAATCTGAACCGTCAGAATCAACATGTGATCTAGATCGTTGATCCAACTCACCACAACAGACCACGTCAGCTAGGGACGCGTGGCACAACCAGGGAATGACAAGTGTCAGGCAAATTCAACACTTCAGGAACATGTAAGTCACGAATCAGAGTGACACGTGGCAGGATCTAACACGTGTCAAACCATGTGTGACGTCAGCAGAGGCATCGGCGATCGAGACTTTGAAATGACAAAGTCACTTGATATCGAAAGTCTCGAAATCCCAAAGGGATCGGGACCATCCATCTGAGGGACAAGTGTCAAAGATCAAGGCACCGTCAGCATTTTGTTCATCGAGAAATCGGGGATCCCGTTGACAAGAATTTTGTGCAAGTCAGAATCGCGATCTGCGAAACCCCGATGAGTGGGGACCAGATGTCAGCACAGCAGCGAAGGAGGACGGTGGCGTAGTGGAGGCCAGCTGTCAGAGATAAGGATGTGGTCACAGAGTGACGGTCACGTTGACTGGGAGCTAATATCAGGAGGGATAGCGTATGAAAGGATCCATCGGGAATCGGAGAATCGTGAGTCCAGAGGACTTGTGAATTTTGACATCGCAAATTCCGAAATCGCGATGAGTGAAATCCCGATTAGATCTGGACCGTTGGATCAAGTATTGATCGGAGGGCTGCTGTTATTCCTCACACATTAACGCTTCAGTTATGAATCAGTTAAGAGAAGCATACTGATGATGACAAAGAAGTTAGCGTTTCAGTTTCCAAGACAGATGTCCTTGTATTACCGATTGGAAGGGGAAGTGGAATCGTCAAGGTAGCTTGTATAAAAGAATATGAACGAGACTGAATTGGGTTGGCCGTTCCGTAAGGGAAA
>ML783150.1:462772-478994 GCA_009831015.1 Picea engelmannii | reverse complement strand
TGGTTCCACTTTCATCAGATCCTTGACCGCTTCAATTTTTGCCGGATTCCCCAGTCCTCTACAATTCCAAGAGACGATTTTCATTACTTGCTGTTAGGGGTGATTGGGCCTCCTCCTTTTAGAGACCTTATTCTTGTGTTTCTACTGATTGACATTTCTATGGTGGGCTGGCTTCCTTGGGTCTTTTGTCTTTCTGCCTCTTCCTCCCTTGCTTCTTTACGAGATTTCCTTCCTACTCTTTTGGCTGGCCTTTCTAGGATCTCATCCTCTGAGGAGCTTGATGGATCTATTGCTTTCTTTCTGGCTATGTCAGCATATGATGGAGAGGGGGCTACTTCCAGGGTTCCTTCCGCTTGCCCAGGTGCCCCTGTATCTTTCCCATTTGGAGGGGGATTTGATTGTATCTTGCTGTCCATAATTTCTGGTTCTTCTGTGTCGTTGATGACCTTTTCTGTTTGAGGTTCTGCATGCAGCGGGGGGTTGGAGCTCTCGTCGATTTTCTCTTTCTCTATTTTCCTGGAGTTGTCGTTCTTGGTTGCTCCTTTGGTTCTGGATTTTGCTGTTCCTGTTTTCTGTACTGCGGTCCACTGATTTGATTTCGCGTTTTCACTTTCTTCTGCATTCTTTTTTTTGCAGTGTCTTGCGAAATCGCCGTAGCCATGCCAGTGCCGGCATTTGAAAGGTAGCTTCTCATAGTCTAGCTCCTGAATGTGCGTCCAGTCTGCGGCCGTGATTTTAATTGCCTCCGGTAATCCCACTTCCAGATCAACCTCCACGCAGATCCGTGCGCATGAGTACTGATCTTTTCTCACTGCTTGATCTATATACCTTCCGAGCGTGTTTTCGATTGCATGCAAAGATTTTTGGTTCCAACAATGTAAGGGGAGATGAGGTAGATGAAACCACACTGGGACGGCCGAGGGCACATCCTGAGCTGGGTCGAAGTCCAGGGTCCATTTGTTCAGGTATAACCCCTGTGGCCCCATGAAGTATGACCCGTTTATGAAGATAAGGTTTTTATCTTCAGGGTTGTCAAAGACGAATACAAAGTATCATTTCCCTATGAAGTGGCTCTTTATTCCTTCTAATATGAGCGGATTCCAGTTCCTCTGCACCCAGGCATCTACGGATTTGGGAGAGGGCCAGAGACCGGTGAATTGCCCGATGAGTCCTCTGTCTGCTAAGTTGAATTCCATTCTGCAAGTTTCTTCCAATGGCAATTCAACGCTGGGGATGCAGTCCAATTTCTTCACAAATTTCTGCTGCGCTGCTGACGGCGGTCTCTTGGAGGCTGCGACGACCAGCTTCCTGAATGCTTCCAATTCTGGCAATGGGGGAGGGGCAGGGATGGTGCCCCCACCAACGTCCATGGCTGGGGAGGCCCTGAGAGTTGCAAAGAACCCCAACTGGGTCGCGTCCTCACGCCCCTGCGTGTTAGGTCGTGATTTTCGTGCTTCTAGACCAAGTCCCGCATGAGAGATATTGAAATTCGAAATTTAATCAGAAAGCACTGGCCTTTCATCTTATGTTTTCATTTATATGGTTCATTATATTTTGGTTCCTTTAATATCCATGGCTGCTCATCTATTCAATTATTTTGATTTTACATTTGATACTAGATATCCGGTAACACCATTTACTGAGGATTGGAATTTCTTTCATTTTCAGTTATTTGGACATTCTAAAGTCACATGATATATAATCGTTTGTCTTTCTATCATCATAAACTCGTTCCGGAATATAGAAGACTTCTTTGAGCTTCTTCAGGAAGTATCATGCTTGCCTTTGTCATAGGTTTACACTTGACACATGTTAAGAGGAGATTATACAAATAAAGAGAGACAAATCTAGCTTAGTACTGTTGATCAACGTCAGGTTAGTTTATATTTTATTTAATTTGTTCATTTTTGAATGAATAATGATATCATCATTTAAACGTTAAATGCTTTGACCATTATCATTTTATCATTTACAATCTTATTCAATCATTTACAATCCACTCCTTGAGAAAGGAGTGGATTGATACGTTCTTATTTTTCAACAAACAAAGGTTGTCGTAATTAATGTGTCCAAATTTAGCATGCCATAAGAGACTAGATGGAAATGTACCTTCATCATGGTGAGAGAGGTATGTATAAATATGAGCATGAGAAGATGCCCCTTTCAACTTCAATAATCTTCCATCCTCCACTTCGGTCATAGTGACCATGTTGTTAGAAGCTTTCCTTATTTCAACTCTACCACCAAAGATATGAATAAAGTAGCCTTGCTATCAAATGTGCACAAGAGACTGCAATTTCCTTTGTAGCTCAGGAATATAGAGCGCATCATGCAAAAGAAAATCTAAGAGTCCAGGAAATTTAAGCTTGATGGTGCCAATTCCCGAAGGTTTGAGACATGATTTATCTGCAAAATAAACTATGCCATCTACATTGTCATTGAAATCTTCAAAGAAGTCTCTCTGGAAGTTCATAAGGTATGTTGAACCTTTTTCAAGCACCCACGCATTTATCCAAGAATCAAATGAAGTGTTAAGAAAATATTCAATTACTCCAATATTGCAATGGGGAACAATATAATGAGCAGATTCAAGTGCTTTACCTTTCGCCATATATGATGCTTTACCTTCATCTTCTTTCTGATCCTACTGGTCTTTGATCTTCTCCCATGGGATTATACATGTTCATTATTCCCACAACGGACACATTAAATATCAATTTTCTCACGGGGATTATGCCTACCCACAATGCCTCTAAAATCCTTCTTTCTACGTCCCCTTTTATTACATGCTCCTCTAGAAGGATCATGTGATTGATTCTTCCCTTTCAGATAAAGGAACATAGTCTCTCCATGATCCATATGGATATCGGTGGCCACCCACCTTTTCCAACTGGATCAAACCAGTTTTCAGGCAATTTTGGTAATTTACTACTTTTAGCAGTTTTCACTTCTGGAGCCGTTTTGAGGCCCTAAACGATGTTTTTTTTGGGACAACAGGTTTGCAATATAAAAATTCCTTCTATATTGTGCCAAAAATGAATATTCTCGACGATACCTTTCCAACGGGCTATCATACGCCTAAAACGGAGATCGTATGCAAAAGTTACGACCCTAGGAAGTTGATGTACTAACTTACCCAAACGGGGCCCACATGACTTTTGGCGCTTCATATCCTAGGGTTAGGTTTTTGGATGTCTAGGGTTTTTGAAATTCTTTCTTACTGTAAAAATGCCTTCATATCCTCATTGTAATCATCTTCTTGTGAATGAGTGCAACCTTCACATCTCTTCTCAGAGATAAGCCGTCACCATTCCAACAAACTTGTTTCCGCTGCATTTTACAGTCTTCAACTTATTTCGTTATTGAATAGAAAACCAATTTTAGTGTATCTCTGTTATTTTGTGTTAAGTACCTGTTAATAATCTGTATTCATTTCATTTTTCTCGTAAAATCCGGATCACTGGTATCAGAGCGGTCTGCTCCTTGTCGTCTTAATGCATGTCCCCAACGAGGTCGAAGTACAAAGAGTTGGGTCTCGAGCTTGTTTCTCTTGAGGAAAAAATCTCTCGCACGCCCAAGCGACCTCTCATGGTAAGAGAAAAGAAATATGACGAGACAAGAGATCCTTTCAAAATGTTGATTGAGGAATCCCTCACGCAACAGAGGAATAAGATGATGGATAGTTTCGTGCAAATCCTTCGATGACTACCAACATGTGACACATCTTCTTCGAACGGAGGTGCCACACCCTTGAAGGTACAAATAAAATTTGATATTCCTATATTTGAAGGTCAGATAGACGCAAATTCCATAGACAAGTGGTTGAATCTAATGGAAGGGTATTTTTTTGGCTATAACTTTTCGAATAAAGAAAAGATTACTTTTGCGCTCCTCAAAGCCGTTCCCCATGTCAAAGATTGGTGGGAAACTTTCTGTGAGAAAAATGAAACAGAGGAACCCTCATTATTTACAATCACAATCACCTGGGAATCCTTCAGGGATGCTATTAAGGAACAATAATTCCCTCTCAGAAGTTATAATGACCTGTATACCAAATGGACCACACTGCGGCAAGAAAGAGACCAAGCAGTGCCATATTTCACAAATATCTTCCATACCTTGTGCACCAAGCTGGGTATCAAAGATTCAGAGTGACATATGGTGCTCAAGTATCGCGGTGCTCTGCATAGATACATCCATACCAAAATTCAATTTCTAGACATCTCATCCTTGGGCGCGGCCTACCGATTTGCCGTCAAAATCGAGCAGAAGCTAAAAAAAAAGACATGACGATTTGGGCATGGGAACCCCTCACAACAAAAGCCAGGAAAGGGCGACCCCAACCCACAAAACAAAGGAAAGAGAAAATATGGAAAGTATCAAGAAAACCAGTCCAAGCTGCAAGAAAATAAGGACACCAGAAAGACAAAGAAAGATACCGGGAAGTGGTGCGACTTCCATAAGATCCCTTGGCATAACACTGCTGACTGCCACTCAAAGTAGTCGTTGGTGGACGAAGTGAAAGCCTCTTAATCAGATGCAGATTTTGACTCTGAGCCAGAACCAGAAAGAGGGAGAAATATCATTGACATGGAACCTAGTGTCACCGTTGCTACCACCAAGCTTCAGCCTGGTGAACCAGATGAGCCAAAAGAAGGAGCGCCTCTTCCATTCATAGATGTGGGTAAAAGGCACCCTACTACAATTCATCGTTGATAGAGGTATCCTGAAGAGCCTCATCTCAGCAGAGGTCATCAAGCAATTGGCCTTGCCAACAACGTCGCACCCACAACCCTACACCATTGGATGGCTCCGCCAAGGAAGTGACCTTTGCGTCAGCCAATAGTGTTGAATGCCATACAACATCAAGCCCTTCAAAGATGAGGTATTTTGTGATGTTGCTCCTCTCAAAGTTTGTGATGTTCTTTTGGGACAACATTATTTATGGAAACATCATGATGTATATGAGTCTAGGCCTCGTAGTGTTATTATTACTTTGAACAGGAAATTGTACAGAATACCCGAGGCAGTCCCACCTAGTGCTATTTCCTTGATCTCTGCTAAGCAATGCAGGAAGGTCATCTCTCAGACGGGGAGGTTTTTCTTCTTCAATATTCTCTCTCAGAGTAAGCGAAAGATCATAGCCACATCTAGGGTCTCTGCGGCCAACCTCTCCACACAACAGAAGCAAGTAGATAAGGTCGTGGAAGAATACTTGGATATCTTCTCCTCACCTATAGGGGTACCTCTGCACTGCTAGGTCAAGCACCCCATCGATCTGACCCCCGACGCACCACTGACCAATGGGCCAGTCTATCGTCACTCTCTGTTAGAAAATAAGGAGATCAAGCAATAGATCCAAGAACTTCTCCACAAGGGGCACATCCGTCCCATCTCATCACCTTGCAAGAGCCCAATCGTGTTGGTACATAAGAAAGATGGAACCTGGTGACTCTGCATTGATTAACGGGCTCTGAATAAAATCACAGTTAGAAACCAGTACCCAATTCCCCGAATCGACGACCTCCTTGATCAACTCACGGGGGACAAATACTTCAGTAAGATTGATCTAAAGTCTGGCTATCACCAGGTCCCGATAGAACAAACATATGTATGGAAGACTGCCTTCAAGTCAAAGGAAGGCCTTTTTGAATGGTTGGTCATGCTCTTTGGTTTGAAAAATTCTCCAACCATTTTCATGAAGATGATGGATGATATCCTGCGACCATTCACCAATACTTTTGTAGTGGTGTATCTGGATAACATTCTCATTTACAACAAGACTTGGGCCGAACACTTGCAACATATTCAACAGGTTCTCCACACCCTGTGGCAGCACAAGCTATACACCAACTTGGAAAAATGCTCTTTCGGCATGGACATGGTCCATTTCCTGGGCTACATCATTGATCAGCATGGCGTACATGTGGATCCAGCCAAGATCCAAGTCATCCATGACTAGCCATCTCCAACCACATTCACTGAGCTTCAGAGATTCTTGGGCCTTGCCAAGAAGCCAAGATCCAAGTCATCCATGACCGGCCATCTCCAACCACAAGTTCATGTTGGGATTCTCCCATATTGCATGGGCCCTCAACCAAATAAATAGGGGTGGTGGTAAGGTGAAATTTGTGTGGGGCCGGTCCCAACAACAAGCATTCGATGATTTGAAGCAACGCTTGTGCTCAACCCTAGTACTTTCACTACCAGACCTGCAACAACCCTTTGAGATCAAGAAAGATGCTTCATAATATGCCGTGGGCACCGTTCTCACTTAACACGACCACCCCGTTGCCTATCATAGTGAGACACTATCAGATGTTGTCCGTAAGTACCCTACTTATGACAAAGAAATGTACTCCATTGTGCAAGCCTATCGCCAATGGAGACATTTCTTTCTTTGGAAGGAGACAGTCATCCACACTGATCATAAGCCACTGCAGTTCATGTAGACACAAGGAAAATTGCAGAATGAATGCCATCAAAAGTGGTCCACATACTTGCAACAATTCCACCTCAACATCAAGTATAAAACAGGAAGCACCAATTGCGTCGCTGATTGCCTCAGCAGACTACCAATCGTGGCACTCACCATGGTGCTAGACTCTTGCAGCCATGAGACCTATGGATGGACCCAACTCTATGATACAGACCCGATCTTTTCCACCACCTACCAAATGTTGGGTGCAAACACAGTTGTCGATAATTTCCATCTTCAGGATGGGTTGTTGTGTTGTTTGGGCCATATCTGTGTTCCATCAAGCAAGTGAGCGAAGATGATCTAGGAAGACCACTATAGTCGGGTTGTAGGACACTTCAGCATCGAAAATATAGTGGCGATGCTACAGAAACATTTCTACTGGCCGAAACTTCAACAGGAGGTCAACAAGTATATCAGGTATTTCACTGTCTGTGTTATTGCCAAACCGACCACTAAGAAACAGGGCATGTACACCCCTCTTCCTACTCCTGACAGGGCATGGGAATCCATCTCAATGGACTACATGTTGGGCCTCGTGTCCACCAAGCGGGGAAATGACTGTGTTTTTGTGGTTGTTGATCGCTTTTCTAAGATGGCGATTCTGGTTGCCTGCAAGAAGAGCATCACAACAGAGGCCACTACCAAGATATTCTTTGAACAAGTCTGGGTACATTTTGGAATCCCACAAACCATTGCCTCAGATCGGGATAATCGATTTCTCAACACATTATTCTCGAGCCTATGGTCATTGTTGGACACTAAGCTCACCAAATCCACGGCCTTCCACCCCCAGACAGATGGCCAAATCGAGGTTGTAAATCGAATGATTGTGCATATCCTTCGCATGTATAATTCAAAGAACCCTTGCACATGGGATGAGAGCCATCCCTATGTCCAATATAGTTACAACCGAGCCTTGCATAGCTCAACCGACCACAACCCCTTTCAGGTGGGGTTGGGATTCCAACCATTGGGTCCCATAGATGTTGCACTTCCCCTTGCGGTCACCTCGACCGAATCATCTCCTGCTCCAACTGAAGCTGACAAATCCACCCAATTCATTGAGTGGATCCAACACATCTGCCAACAGGTTCAAGATATCCTTAAGAAGTCCAATGACAAGTACAAACAACACCATGATCAACATCGGGTGCCACATAAGTTTAAGGTGGGCGACAAAGTTTGGTTGCACTTGCAGAAATAACACCTTACAGGACCCCATCGAAAGCTTCACCCACTCCGTTATGGTCCATACACTATCACCAAGGTCGTGGGGGATAATTATTTTGAGCTCAACATTCCTCCTTTCCTTGGCTTGCACCTGGTGTTCAATGTGGATCTCCTTTGCCCTTATTTCCCACCATTATTGGGCACCTCAGCAGTAGTAGAAAAATTGACACCAATAGAGCTCAACCCCGACTGCATACAACATGAATCCAATGATTGGATTTTGGACACATAGATCAAGGGCAATCGACAACAAAGGATCCAACTTTATTGAGTAGTCAAAGCAGGGCAACTCCTGCACCAAGGCAAGTGGCTCACCCGGGGGCCAAATTCAACAGAAATTTCCTCATCTGATGAAGGACCTCAACACAATGGATACCATTGCTTCCTAAGGAGGGAGGATTGATCCATATGGATATCGGTGGCCACCCATCTTTTCCAACTGGCTCAAAACAATTTTCTGGCAATTTTGATAATTTACTATTTTTAGCAGTTTTCACTTCCGGTGCCGTTTTGAGGCCCTAAACTATGTTTTTTGGGAAAACAGGGTTGCAATATAAAAGTTCCTTCAATATTATTCCTAAAATGAATCTCCCCGACGATACTTTTCCAATGAGCTATCATATGCCTAAAACATAGATGTATGCAAAAGTTACGACCCTGGGAAGTTGATGTACTAACTTACCCAAACGGGGCCCACATGAATTTTGGCGCTTCGTCTCCTAGGGTTAGGTTTTTGGATGTCTAGGGTTTTTGACATTCCTGCTTATTGTAAAAATTCCTTCAGAGCCTCATTGTAATCATCTTCTTGCGAATGAGCGCATCCGTCACATCTCTTCTTAGAGATAAGTTGCCACCATTCCAACAAGCTTGTTTGTGATGCATTTTACAGTCTTCAACTTATTTCATTATTGAATAGAAAATCAATTTTATTGTATCTCTGTTATTTTGTGTGAAGTACCTGTTAATAATCTGTATTCATTTCGTTCTGCTCATAAAATATGGATCACTCCAGTGGGATAATTTTATTTATTTTGAAAGGGTTTCTCATGTTCTACAACTTTCTCCACCAAAGATTTAAATAGAGAGAAAGAAATGCCAACCTCTAGACTAATCTTGGCATTACTCCGAGTGAAACCCTTCCATCTCTTCTCATCCATGAGAATGGTGAATATATCACAAGTCTTGCAATGGAACTTCTTCGTCACACGAATGGTCTTGAAATCCTACTTGACAATTGAAGGAGGGGGAGGAGGGGTCTTCTTTACTTCCACTCCTTTCTCAAGGAGCTTGGGATTTAAGGGTGAAACAATTACAACTCATCCAACAACCTAGTCTAGGTTTCTTTGTTAATGATTGCATCTATGTGATACATTCTCTAGCTTACAAACCTATGAGGTGTGGATCATTGTAGCTATGTAAGTCTTTCTCTCAGCTTACAAACCTGAGAGAAATCCCCTAAGAAGGGTACATGGTTCCTGCCTTAGACAAAGATAGGAACGTAGAGATGACCTCCTCCATTCAAAGAGTTGAGAAGAACTCCAGATGATTATCCAATAGGAAAGGTGATTTGTTGAGTTAGACGTGCCTATGGCTGAGCATAATGTGAACGTGTGAAATCCCAAAGTACTGGGTGCATAATCATGTGAACATAAATGAAGATGATGTATTAGCCTCCTCTAAGTAGCAGAGTTGACAAGAATACTCTAGATGATTCTCGTGTGTGAGGCAGTGAGAAAGAAGATCTGTAGAGTGGACGTTCCTGTGGAAGAGCACAAGTGAACATGTGAAGATCTGGTTATTCTGTGTAATGCAATGAACCAGAGATATGACATCCCTATGGATGTGCCCCTAGTGGATGAGCACTAGTGGGTGTATCAAATCATTTTCTATAAATTGTTCAAGATTCATACCCGCCTGTAACCCTATTTGTAATGTAAAGGGTACAGGTCATCCCTACCTCAATGTGATTAATAATAAATGTAAATAATAATTAATCTAGATAATATTAATAATAATAATTATTATTATTATTATATGACTTAGAGAGGTTAGACATGTTGAGACAATAGACACTTCATTTTATAGGACAAGTCTAATATAAGTAAAGGGAAATTCTCCATTGTGGAATCATATCTTTCTTGTGAGTTTGGAAATTTCAGCAAGTACACTTGTTTGGGAAAATGTGCACACCTCTCTTGGGCGCTAGAGTTCTAGGGTTTGAGCACCCTCTTGTGTGCTAGGTATTTCTTGGTGGTGAAGGAATTTCTCTTGAAGAATATAAAAAAGGATTTGGATGGGTTTTCTTTCCTTGTTGAGAAGGGTTTCCCAGGATGCATTTTGTGTTCTTGTGCATGGTGCTTCTTCTTGTGCTCTTGGTTGTTGCATCATTTATGGTTATGGTTAAATGATAAAATGGAATGAACTTCATGCCTAACATAATACATTGAAAAATGAACATGGTATCAAAGCATAGGTCTTCAAGAACCCATTGCACAAGCTACAAGCTTTTACCAGTCATCCCTCCTCTTCTGCAGAACTGTACAACCCTCCTAGGGTTTCCAGAAAATTTGGTATGACCTCCTTTTCAGTGGTGATTCAGCCCTTAATGCATGGACGCTAGGGATAATTTTGGCATAGAATATTACGACCTCTTCTAGCGCATCTCCATAAGCTCTCAAAACAAAATTCCAAGAAATTTTGATTTTTGGACCTAGGGTTTCTAGGGTGCCGAAAATTCCCGCAGAATATTAATTCTGGGTTTCTGAAGAAACATTTTCTTGAATAAAAAAACATCTCTGTGATACTACCAAATTGATTATTGGAATTCATAAGTCCAAAATAATCTAAGGTTTCTAATTCAACCTAATCATTAGTTTTTCAAAATCCAGTCGACAAGTATTCAAAGAAACCAATCAAATGAAGAACATAACATTAGTAGAAGATAGGCTTGATGGAGCAAGCAAATTCAACCCCTGGAAATCAAAGATTCTAGTCACTCTTGAAGAAGATGACCTCTTGGATGTAACAACTAAAACTGTACCAGACACAACTACATATATAAAGAAGAAGATAAGAAAATAAGAAGATTTCAAAGCACAAAAAATAATCATCTACTTAGTAAGAGATCACCTCTTGCCCCGTGTTGCCAATATGAAGACAACCTATGATATGTATAAAACCTTAAAAGGAATGTTTGAAAGTGACAACAATCTCAGAGCTCTTACCTTAAAGAGCCAACTTCAAAGTACCAAGATGACGAAGGATGACACAATTGCACTCTTCTTTATGAAGTTATCAGAGATTAAAGAAAAACTAGAGACCATTGTGGAAATCATGTCTGATAGAGAACTTGTCTTAACCACTCTCCAGAATCTTCCAAAATCATGGGAGCCTTTCCTTCAGAGTATCAGTGGAAGAGACGCTCTACCAACCTTTGAGCGTCTATGGAAAAACTGCACTCAAGAAGATCTTAGACTTAGAAATAGAGGAGTGGAAGATTCCTTAGAAGAAAATCATGGTCTTGCACTTCATACAAAGAAGGAAGGAAAATTCAAAAGAAATTTCAGGCAAACATTTAAAGGTGAAAATTCTTCATCCAATCCAGGATATCAAAGAAGAGATGTTTCAGAAATTCAGTGCTTCAGATGTGACAAGTATGAACACATTGAAAGAAACTATCTGACCAGGAAGAAGGGAAGACAATATGCTTCCACCGCTGACATTTATCCAGATCCACCTCAAAAGAGTGAAGAGAAGAGAGAGGAGAAGTACTTCCTCTAAAAGACATGACTACAACTAGGTAAATCAATTGATCTCTATTTTTATAGTTGATTTAATTTTCAAATAAATGAAGGATATTATTACTAGTACAGGAGCTCTCAAAGATTTGGACCATTATCCCTAGTACTGGAGTCCAAACCATATTTAATTTGTTCACCATACAAGAACAAGCAGAAACGTTGTCCCTGTAAAAGAGAAAGACTTTCAAAGATCCAGAAAATCTCAGATGGAGATTGATAGTAAGACAAATACCTTCTCCCCCTTCAACAATTCATAGGGAGACATACATTACTCCAATTGATCCAGTTGTTCTAGTTGTCATGTTCAAGAGATATTGTAGTAGGGCACAAAATCCCCACCCAGGCTCACTCTGCAAGAGGCAGAGAAACATACAAGCCTCTCAAGGCACATACCGAGAAATCAAAAGAGATTTTTGAGCTATCCTTAAGTCATGAACCACCTTATTGATGTTGAGCTTCCTTGTCTTAGAGAAGCAACAAGAGAACAAGTATGGTAAGATGCCATAACAGAAGAATACCAGTATATCCTAAATAATGATGTATAAGATATTATTCAGGGACCAGAAGGGAAGTCTGTGATAACTTCCAAGTGGATCTATAAGATCAGACATGCAACTTATGAAAGTGTCGAGAAATACAAAACGAGATCTATAGCCAAGAGGTTTCTCACAAATAGAGGGAACCAACTATGATAAGACACTTGATCCAATAAACCCAATACACTTCCATCCATACTACCATCCATGAGTTGAAAACTATATCAGATAGATAGATTATTGATGAGTTTAGATTTCAGCAAGAATGTTGTTGATCCAAACCTATATTATTACAGCGTTGGTGACGAGAGCCTGATTTTGATGACTTATTTAGAAATCCTTTTTGTTAAAATACCTGACTTCTGAATTCGAGATGAAGAAATCTGAGTATGCTGCACTACTTCTTGGGACAAGAAGTATGATAGAGGACCAATGAGATTTTCCTGAGTCAAGGAAAATATTCAGTAAAGATACTAAAAGAAGTTCAAGTATGATAGAATACAAAATCCACCGTGATATATTTAAAAGGAGAAGATTGATAATGATTTAGACGAGACTGATCCACTTTGGATCACTGATATATCTAGTTAAATCCGTACTTGATTCATGCCATGCGATGAATGTGTTTATTCATTACATGAGTCAACCGAGACAAAATCACTAGACAACAACAAAACATGTATTGAGATATATGCGAGGCACAGTTGGATATGGCCCGTGATATGCCTCCAGTGTGAACTTGAGTTTGCAAGATATGCCGATTTAGATTGAGCATAAAGTACAGTGGACCGAAATAAAACATCCGACTATTGTTCTACCATGAAGTTTTCCATGGTTTCCTGATGCAACAAGAAACAAAAATATGTGGCCTTGAGCACCACAGAGGCATAACATATAGCATCAAGTGTGCGAAGCAATATGGCTTCACAAGCTCCAAATAGATTTACTTGACCATGAGATGGATCCCATGATGATAACCAATAGACGTTTGTAAAGCTCTGTTAGGGTCCTAACCTGCACATAGGTAGAACAATATATTCGGATGTAATAAAGGTCAATATTAATAAGGCCTTTCAATAAAATAGAATAAGGCGGATGTAAGAAGACCTAATAGAAGCTTCCACTTCTAGAAGGATCTTCCTCTAAATGCTTCTTTTTAGTATAAATAAGAGTCGAGGGTATGAGAACCCTAGCTTGGATGTTATTGTAATAGAGCTCTTCTCAACTGGAGGTTGCCCCCTCGAAGAGGCCCGTGAACATTGCTTTCAGATTCAAAGTGTTATTTCTGTTGTTATTCTTATATCATTTTAGTGTTATTGTGGTGAATGTTCTAGTTATATTGTTGTTATTCTACCATTACTAGCATTTTATTTCAGTTTTGTATACATTTTATATCTGGTATATTACAAGTGGTATCAGAGAACTTTCCTCGGCATAAAGTGTGGGTTAATTTTTTTCAGGGTAGAGACGTATTTCGACGTCTTTAAGCCATAGAGATTTGTCGTTACGCACATAAACCTGCAGTTGAGGGATTCATACACGCAGGAAATACAAGTGGTATTTAAGAGCGCATCTGTTGGCCACCCTTGTAACCCCTGTTGGTACCCCTTCGAGTGGTAGCGCATCAGACAACACCTGTGTACGGATCGACCTAGATTATTTGAAGCCCTCTTTAGATAAACTGATCGACTACCTGACTACTATAGTATCACTGAGAATAACACTCGGGAAGATACTCTCTAGTACCTGGGTAGTCGGGTAGTACGACTAAGGGTATGGTCTATCCTCCTTAGTTAGTGCCCTGAGATATTAGGTCGAGTACTAATGTTGGACCTTGCACGTATATCAGAGAGCTATAGCACAGGGCAAACCCTTGTCTGTAGAACCCTTGAATACATAACCCTTGGGGGATAGAAACATAAGCAAATTAAAACAGACAAGATCTATTGTCGCGCAACTGTGTTCGGGTTGCCAAGTAAATACACATTTCTTTCTGGTTAAGCATTTGGACATTTCCTCTCTGCAGTATTCTTCAGATCAGAGTATAACTCTGTAAAAAAAAATAAAAAAGAAAAAAGAAAAAAGAAAAAAGAAAAAAAAAGTGAAACAACTCAGTGCCAATGTTGCCGCCATCAATATAACCATGCAGTCCTCAATGGGGGAAATCAAACAAGACCTCACCACCCAGCTTGAATTAGTCTTTTCGACACTCTTCACCAAACTGCATATCCTTACAGATAACCCTTCCTCTTCCTCACCTCCACATACTGAAGGTGACCATTCCTCTCATTCCCATACCTTGCAGAAGCATCACTTTCAACATGACCTACGCCTTCCGCGAGTGGATGTGACCAAATTTGATGGCTTGGACCCCACTAGTTGGGAAACCAAATGGAACATTACTTCTCTTTATACAACATTACATATGACTTGGCCAAACTCCGGTATGGTGTTCTCCATCTAGATCAAGAACTTTGGCAATGGTGGCAATGGAGAAAAAATTCTCGCCAAGGGTATATTGCTTGGACACACTTTGTGGCAGAGATTTATGAACGCTTTGACACTGACACCAACCATTTGGGCCATTTGACAAAGCTGAAAAAATTAGGAACAGTGGAAGACTTTATAGCTTCCTTTAAGTGCCTGGATTTTAGAATAGAGGGCATGTCTGATGCCTTTTTTCGAGAGTGTTTTATCAGTGGCCTCAAGAATGAAATTCGTGCCCATGTCCTCATGGCTGGGCCTGAGAGCTGGGTGGAGGCTACCAAAAGAGCTAAAGAAGCACACTATTTTGTATCTGCTCAAAACTGCAAACCCTCCTTTATCCCTCGCCCTAAACCAATAAATTCCACTACTCCCTCTGCTCCACTAAAGATCCAAAAATTGACCAGGGTTGAAATGGTTGAACGCCAACTCAAAGGCCTTTGTTATAACTGTGATGACAAATATTTCTCGGGCCACAAGTGTAAATAAAAAAATCTTTTTATGGCCATCTCAGAGGATATTTAGGAAGAAGATGAAGAAACTCCCTCTGTGTCTAAGTCACTTGAATCCATTGACATAACCCCTCCCTCAGACCCTCCCGAAGTAGAACCGGTCATTTTCCTCAATGCTCTCACTAGCTTCTCTGCTCCCCAAACCCTCAAGCTAATTGGTTACATCAAGAATCGGAAGGTCATCATTCTGGTTGATAGTGGCAACACCCATAATTTTATTCATTGCTGCATTGCCCAAGAAACTCATTTCTTGCTACATCCATGCCCTCAATAATTTCCAAATCATGATTGCCAATGGTGGTTCCATGAAATGTGGAGGGCATTGTGAAAACGTGTGTCTCCAAATTGGTGACTACCACCTGAAATCCCATATGTTTGCTATCGACATGGGAGGTTGTGACATTGTGTTGGGTGCAGACTGGCTAAGGACTTTGGGTCCCATTCTCATGGATTTTAAAGACTTAACCATGCAATTCGACCAGGAGGGCCACCAATATAAGTTCCAAGGCATCACCACCAGTTCACCTGAGATCATTAGTTCCCATCTCATGGAAAAGCTGCTCAAAAAGGGTCATTCTGGTGTTATCGCCCAACTCCATGCCATACAAGCAACAGAGACACCCTCGGCACTGCAAGACCTCCAAGCCATCCTTTCTAAACATCAATTGGTATTTTCCACTCCCCAAGGACTCCCTCCTTCCTGTGGTGTTCATGATCATTCCATTCCCCTTGTACCCAGAAGCCTTCCTCCCAATATTCGTCTGTATTGTCACCCCTTTTTCGAAAAAAATGAAATTGAGAAAATGGTCCAGGAACTCCTTAATGCAAGCGTTATCCACCCTAGTACGAGCCCCTACTCGTCTCTTGTGGTCATTGTCCTGAAGAAAGAAGGTTCTTGGTGAATGTGTCCTGACTTCTGTGCCCTCAACAAACTTACCATCAAAGACAAATTCCCCATTCTTGTCATTGATGACCTCCCAGATGAATTGAGTGGCGCCCAATTCTTCACTAAACTGGATCTTCGTTCGAGCTACTTCCAGATACGTATGAAAGAGGCAGACATTCCCAAGACTACCTTTAGAACTCATGAGGGCCACTATGATTTTTTGGTCATGCCCTTTGGCTTGTGTAATGCCCCCTCCACCTTCCAAAGCCTCATGAATCATGTCTTCCATCCTT
>ML783150.1:447837-462626 GCA_009831015.1 Picea engelmannii | reverse complement strand
CTTGCTCATGTGGATCAAGTTCTCCATCTACTCTCTCAGCACCAACTTTTCCTGAAACAATCTAAATGTGCTTTTGGCGCCTCAGAAGTAGAATACTTGGGTCATCTGGTTGGCAAAGATGGCATCAGGGTGGATCCTAAAAATATTGAAGCTATGCAAGACTGGCCTCACCCAAAGACTCTTAAGAGCCTACGTGGATTTCTAGGCTTAACAGGGTATTATCGCAAGTTTTTTAAGAATTATGGGAAGATTGCAACACCTCTCACTGCTCTCCTAAAAAAGAACTCTTTCACTTGGACTCCATCCGCTGCTCAAGATTTTCAGACCTTGAAGATGGCCATGTGCACCACTCTAGTCCTCGCCCTTCCCGATTTCACAAAGACCATTGTGTTGGAATGTGATGCCTCAGGGAAAGGAATTGGTGATGTCCTTATGCAAGAGGGTTGACCTTTGGCCTTTACCAGCAAGCAACTATCTGAAAGAAATCTGGACAAATCCATCTATGAAAATTAAATGTTGGCTATTCTACATGCCGTGGATCTGTGGCGTCCTTATCTATTGGGGCAATGTTTCCAAATTAAGACAGACCATGAAAGCCTCAAGTATTTTCTGGAATAACGCATTTCCTCCCCAAAATAACAAAAATGGGTGACTAAACTCTTTGGATATGATTATGAGATCATTTATAAGAAAGGAAAAGACAATGTGGTTGCTGATGCACTTTCTCGAAAATATGAAGATGAAGGATCCCTTTTTTCTCTTTCATTCATTGTACCAGATTAGCTCCAAGCCGTTCGCCGGGAATGGCTACAAGATCCCAAAATTTCGCAGTTGATCATCCAATTGCAGTCCAAGGCTCCAGCTTCCCCAGGGTACTCTTGGCTCCATGAGGAACTTCGATACAAAGTCCATTTGTATTTAAGTAAAAAATCAAAGCTTAAATCCACAGTACTTTCTGAGCTTCATGCTACACCCACAACAGGGCACTCCGGGTTCACCAAAACCTATGACAGGGTCAAACGTTCCTTTTTCTGGGATGGTATGAAACAAGACATTCATAATTTTGTAGCTAAATGTGATGTGTGTCAACGCAACAAGGGATAAACAATCAAATCGTCGGGCACACTACAACTGCTCCCGATTCCACCTGTTATTTGGAAGGATATCTCTATGGATTTTATTATCGACTTACCCAAATCGGGAAATAAATCTGTCATCATGGTGGTTGTTGATTTCCTTTCCAAGTATGCTCATTTATGTTCCCTTCAACATCCGTTTACAGCATCCACGGTGGCTCAAATATTCATGGATCAGGTCTTCAAGCTTCATGGCATGCCAAACTCTATTGTTTCTGATCGCGACCCAACTTTCACAAGAAATTTTTGGCAAGAACTGTTCAAGATACAAGGCACCGAATTGCATCTCAGCACATCTTATCATCCCTAGAATGATGGCCAAATGGAAGTTGTCAACAAGTGTTTGGAAACATATTTGAGGTGTTTTGCCTCTTAAAAGAAAAATCAATGGGATCAATGGTTACCCCTAGCTAAATGGTGGTACAACACTTCATACCATATAGATACACGCATGACTCCTTTTGAAGCGGTATATGGATATAAGCCACCTTCAGTTCTCTCATACTTACCGGGTGCCTCGAAGGTCCATGCAATTGACCTAACACTTACAACTCGAGAGGCTATTCTTTGTATCCTCAAAGAGAATTTGGTCATGGCACAGAATCACATGAAGCAACAAGCAGATCAAGGTCGCTCTGAATGTCAATTTGCAGAAGGGGATCATGTGTTTCTTTGACTGCAACCTTACAAGCAAACTTCCCACAAGGTCGGGCATTGTCAAAAGTTAGTGCCCAAATTTTATGGTCCTTATACCGTACTCAAGCGTGTGGGACAAGTCGCCTATCAGTTAGCTTTTCCCAACAATTCGAAGCTACATCCTATTTTTCATGTTTCATGCTTAAAGAAGGTGATTGGAGTTAAGTGCCAAATTCAAACCAACCTTCCAGAGTTAGCTGAAGAAGGATCCATTTGGCTACAACCAGAAGCAGTTTTGGACCAGTGTGAGCGTCGCCTACATTAGAGAACCATCAAGGAAGTGCTAGTACAGTGGAAAGATACAACTCCAGCAGACGCCACATGGGAACCAACTACCATTCTACAACAATTTCCTCATCTCAAGCCTTGAGGACAAGGTTTTTTTTAAGGGGGCAGACATGTTAGGGTCCTAACCTGCACATAGGTAGAATAATATATTCAGATGTAATAAAGGTCAATATTAATAAGGCCTTTCAATAAAATAGAATAAGGCGGATGTAAGAAGACCTAATAGAAGCTTCCGCTTCTAGAAGGATCTTCCTCTAGATGCTTCTTTTTAGTATAAATAGGAGTCGAGGGTATGATAACCCTAGCTTGGACATTATTGTAATAGAGCTCTTCTCAACTGGAGGTTTCCACCTTGAAGAGGCCTGTGAACATTGCTTTCAGATTCAAAGTGTTATTTCTGTTGTTATTCTTATATCATTTCAGTGTTATTGTGGTGAATGCTCTGGTTATATTGTTGTTATTATGCCATTACTAGCATTTTATTTCAATTATGCATACATTTTATATCTGGTATATTACAAGCTCCTTGAGAACCTAGTGTTTCCTGATGGATCGAAAAACGATGAGATGAAATATCCTTCTGTCAGAGATATGATGCAAAGGAAAATCATACACATACAATACCTTCCTACACATGAACATATTACACACATATGCACTAGACTAACTTGGTGAAAAATGCCTTCCTAGTTGAGAGGTAGTATTGATGAATCCAGCCAAAACAAAATTTAGAGTACATCCGTATGAGACTTGACATGATGAAGAATGCCTCCCTAGATGAGAGGGGGTGTTGTTGATTGCAACTATGTGAGACATTCTCCATCTTAGAAACCTGTGAGGTGTGGATCATTGTAGCTATGTAAGTCTTTCTCTCAGCTTACAAAACTGAGAGAAATCCCCTAAGAAGGGTATGTGGTTCATGCCTGAGACAAAGCTAGGAACATAGAGATGACCTCCTCCATTCAGAGAGTTGAGAAGAACTCTATATGATTATCTAGTGGGAAAGGCGATCTATTGAGTTAGACATGCATGTGGCTGAGCACAAGGTGAACGTGTGAAATCCCAAACTGTTGGGTGCATCGTCATGTGAACATAAATGAAGATGATGTATTAGCCTCCTCTGAGCAGCAGAGTTGACGAGAAGACTCCAGATGATTCTCCTATGTGAGGCAGTGAGAAATAAGATCTGTAGAGTGGACGTGCCTTTGGACGAGCATAGTTGAACATGTGAAGATCTAGTTCTTCTGTGTAATGCAGTGAGCCATAGATATGACATTCCTATGGATGTGCCCCTAGTGGATGAGCACTAGTGGGTGTATCATATCCTTTGCTATATATTGTTCAAGAGTCAGAATTGCCTGTAACCCTATTTGCAATGTAAAGGGTACATTTCGGCCCTACCTCAATGTGATTAATAATAAATGTAAAAGATAATTAATCTGGATAATATTAATTATAATTATAATAATAATAATTATTATAATATGACTTAGAGAGGTCGGCCATGTTGAGCCAATAGACACTTTAGTTGATAGGACAAGTCTAATATAAGTAAAGGGAAATTCCCCATTGTGGAATCATATCTTTCTTGTGAGTTTGGAAATTTCAGCAAGTACACTTCTTTGGGAAAAGGTGTGCACCTCTCTTGGGTGCTAGAGTTCTAGGGTTTGAGCACCCTCTTGTTTGCTAGGTCTTTCTATTGAAGAATATAGCAAAGGATTTGGCTGTGTTTTCTTCCCTTGTTGAGAAGGGTTTCCCAAGATACATTTTGTGTTCTTGTGCATGGTGCTTCTTCTCGTGATCTTGGTCGCGGCAACATTTATGGTTATGGTTAAATGATAAAATGGAATGAACTTCATGCTTAGCCTAATACATTGAAAAATCAACACTCTTTTCCCAAGAAAAATATTTGTTTGAAATGCCTTTGATTTTGGATGTAGAATAGCATCCTCATATCTACTTCTAATCTCTAATGGTGAAAACATATCCAAAAAACCCATATCATTATGTCCACATGACTCAAGTGAAGTTTTCTCTACTTTGAGTTTCTTAAGACTTCTTTGATCATCCCCACAAATTTATTGTGTGATTGATTTTGCTAGCTTGTGTTGAAAGTCCTCATTTCTTTTATAGGAGACTATATATTTTTCCCTAACTCGGCTATGAGCGCTTTCAAAGCTTCCTGATCAAATGCTTTGAGGATTGTAAATTCATTGATATTTTCGGCCGAAACAACCTCAAACTGCGATGGAAAACAATGAAAATGATACTAGAAGACACAATGACCCATTCATACCATTCAAAGCCTTAGTTGGCTCCATCAAATGTTCTGGGACCAGTCTTCAACATTAGACAACTCAAAATCAAGATCAAACCGTGGTTATTTTCCAAAAATAACAACTATTTTATGCAAATTGACAAAATAAAAGGTGCGAGATGTCGTTGAAACCATTCATAGATTCATTTGGCTATGCTTTAGCTTCTAGGACAATTTTTATCCCAAAAAACTTGAAATATTAAGTATTTGTCATCAAACAGCTCGAAATCACCAATTTTCTCCCTCCAACTCACCAACTACATTGCTAAAAAGATAAATATGATTGACTTTCCCGTTAGCAACTCAAAATACATAGTTCCACCATTAAATAGCTCGAAATCACAAAAAAAATTGCATTTGATCAAATTATTGTCACTTCAAGAGATTTGATCAATACATTTCTTCAAGAAAATGAACTACATTGCCTTATTTTGAGCCTCTGGACGTTAACCTTTTGAATCTTAAAGCCCATGCAAAAGCCCTTGTAGTCTTGGAGAGGAAGAATGTCAACGTTAGTCTCTTGAAAAATAATGGTCAACACTCAATGGTTAGGTCATAGGTTTGAGAGGATCAATGTGAATGGCATGTTCTGCGTGTCACAAGAGAGACAAACCTAAGGGAATAACCAGAGAGGCATTTTTGCACGTGAGAGAGAATAATGGTGATAAAATATGTTATGATACCACTGTCAAGCCAGGTATGGACAAAGAATGAGTAACTCTACACTTGAATGAATTTCATTAACACAAGACATTCATAAATACAATTTGAGGTGACTTTTGGTTTCATCTTCCAAGGATTGTGAATAACTCTTCCTATTCACCTGCCACTCTTCATATTTCTCCTAAATAATGTTTACGATAATATTTACAAAATAACATAATTACTAGGATTAAGTATCCAACATAAAAGCTTACCTTAAAAACAAAATTCAAATCTTCATCAAGAAATCCAATAATTTTGCATCAAATGCATCAGCAAAATCATGAATTTGAATAATTTAAAAATGAATTTCTCTTTATTTTGATTTAACACATTTATGTTTATTTATGTCACAAAAGCATATTATTTCTAATAAAATTATATAACAATATAATAATGAATAATATATATTATTTACTTTTAAAATAAATCATCTTTAATATTATATATGTTTTGATATATTATAATTATCATCTTTAATGTTATAATATTATATAAGTTTTGAAATATTATAATTTTAAATTTAATTTAGATAGCATTAAGGGAGTAATACCTCTTATCAATATAATAGTTAATTTATTATATTATGATTATGCATATATCTAACTGTAATAAATGGAATTCTATTTCTATTCTTATAATGGTTAAAACAATTGCTTTCCATTTCCTTCATAATCTTTTCATTTTTATGAAAGTTTGGATTCTTTGGACATGCTAATGTAATATTATCATTTTTTTTTTCAAATCCATACCATGCCACATTCCACTAAGCTTGGATTTTTTTAGAGATACCAATGAAAATTTTGGGGATTAATCTGAATCTCCTAGATTCAATTAGTGAAAAAGATGTCTTGACCAATGTGTATGCAGAGGACCCCAATGCTTCAATCATTGAGTTGGAAATTGTAGGTTGATGCTGCACTTGCATTATTGTTTTGCTACCAAACATTATACACATATCATCCTTGATGTAACATTATAGCCAATAAAAAATGTGTGGTCAGGACTTTTTATTTGGCTGATGCAATTTTACTATAATATTATTATTACCATTGTTGTTATTAACGAAATTTATCTCCGAATTGCTTTTTCAAACTTTCTGATTTGTTATTTTAAGAATTTTTTTTATCTATTGAATACTTTATAACATAATAATAATAACAAACTAAATTGAATTCTTTTCTGAACTGCTATTTCAAACTAAAATTTTTCTATTAAATACTTTATAACATAATAATAAGAGGAAAAATTAGCATCAAAGCTGACATGGGGAGACAGAGATTAAGCATCTCCTACCTCAGAATCTCCACTGCCCAACCCTATTACAGAACTAGGTTTCACTAATACGAGGAAAATGCTCTTGGCATGTGTCTCCTACTATAAATTGACAAGGCTACACCTTCTGATTATATTTCTTATTATATGCCCTAGCTACATGCCTATGAAAAACTTGCATGTGCTCTAATGTTCTATATTGCTTCTCATACATAATCTCCAAATCTACCTTATAGTAGAGATGTTTTAAAGTAATAGTTGTATGTACTTTAAGGTAAAAAACTAAGGTAATATGAAATATTTGAAAGTTGTAATAATGTATTATTTATACATAACTTAAAATCAAGAGAGAATGATATACTATGCTTCTAAGAATTGAAATAAAGTTGAAGATAACTATGGAATTCATAACAAAACTATTTCATACCTATCACTTAAAAAAAATATTAAGAATATTTAAATACTACATAACAACTAAATAAAAAATTAACAATCCCATTTTAATAAATTTAAAAGATGCATTATTTACTACTCTAAATTAACAAATGGACCATATTCCCAAAAAATAATTAAATATCTAGGCATTAAAAGTTAAGTTAGTTTTGGTTCTTCAAAGTTGATAGTGGCAAGCAATACACTTGGATAATGTTGGATTGTTGATTATCTTATTAAAAGAAAAAAAGGGTTAGTCTTTTACGAACTAGGGGTTTAATGGTTTGTCCGTTAAATAGGTTGAATGAATTAGGGAGTTAGTGGACTTTATTTGTAATTCATTGTAATAGCCAATCACTTAACAAAAATATGATTTAAGTGATTTGAGTTGATGGCTTGATTGCACTGAAAGGTGTTGATAGCTTGATTGCATCGAAAACTACTTTCACAGTGTAGTGTGGAAAATATGTTAGAGAATACTGATATCACCATATGTCAGCCTTCCAAACAACGTTATAACTCTTATAAAAAAATAAAAGTAAAATGTTATATGTTGTTTACATATACATACTATATGGTGATTACACAGATACATACGCTCACAAAAGTATTAATGGTAATGAGCATATAGAAAAACCTTTTAAATGTTTGTCCTAGCACAACACAAGAAACATATGTGCATATATTGAACACCTTTGAGGTGCGTTTCTTAACATCACACACAAGACATATGCACAATGGAAGAAATAATAATGGGATCAATGAACCCGTATCAAACACCTTTTAGGTATATGGGCATATATCGAACATTTTTGAGGTGTATTTCTTAGTGTCACACACAAGACATATATACAATTGTAGAAATGATAATGGGATCAATCAACCCATATCAAACGCCTTTTAGGTGTTTGTGCTAGTTGTGGTTGCTTATACTTGCCTCTTAAAAATGTTTTAATGTAATAGTTATATGTAGTCTGAAACAAAAAGAAAAAAAGAGAGTCCATATGTGGTCCATATTTTAAAAATTGAAATAGAATAAAAACTTGTGATTAGACCTCGTAATCCAGGCGGACAATTTCAATGAAAAATTTCCTTGGAAAAAAATAAAAATAAAAATAAAGTTTGATAAAAATTATTTCTAAATGTAAAGTATATAAAAGAAGATCATATCTAACATTATTTTAATTTTGATGCAGTACAAGAAGCGTTTATATTGTGTGAAAGAGTAGTTGCATTCCATTAGAGGGCATGATGCTTAATAGAGAAGTTGGGGAGTGTGGAATCCTACTCTTTCACACAATATAAACAATATAATGTGGAGGCAATACTTAGCTCATTGTGTGGAATCCTTCTCGGTTGAATTCATAGGCATCGTCTTTTCCCCATATATCAGGATCTTCGTGCATGCTTATTATGTTGATGAACACAAACATTCCTTTGGGTATTACAAAGCGTCAAACGAATTTGTCAGCAAACCATGAGATTACTTCTTTACATTCAAAGACTTCAGGGACACATCCAGCTAAAGCAATCCCGATGTCCAAATTCTATTTTCATTGTTTTGTGGCAGAGCAAGTGACGAGTAATACCAATAAGATATTGACCAATGAAAGTTTTGGTCTTCTTAGCCAAACAAGTTCAAAGTGTCTCCATAAAAATCTTGTCTTTTGATAGCCATTTTGGTGAAGTTGGCGGACTCTCGTAAAGCTCCTTTGGACGTTGATTTCAAAATAAATATTTTCTTGGTAATACAAAATAAAAACCTTTGTAGTTAATAAGAATTAAATGGAAATTACCTCGAGGAATCTGCTATTGCTAACGACCTTTTCAAAATTAATTAGCAGTTATTTTCCATAGGATTTAGCATTTAATGAGTCTTGGGATAAGTGACAAAGGGAACACATATATTATGGCGGGGAAGTAGGCATAGAAAAAAACAGGAAATACCAACCCGCGAGTCCGCAAACCCACTGTGACTTGAAAATCGTAAGTATTGTTTGATGATGAGAGTGGAGAAAAAGACTAAGTGTTATGATCGGTCGGTCGGACTTGCACATAATGGAGAATTACAGAACTCGAAGATCTTTGAACCCTCTGTGACATGAGATATCAAGAAAAAAAACTAAGTGTAGATCACGAAAGACAAAGTTCACTTTAGTAACAATGGAGAAAACAAACTTATAAAAAAACAAAATGGCCACACCTGTGATTTTGCTAACCCGTGAACCCGCCATTATAAAAGAAACTTGAAAAAGTGACTAAGTTATGGTGCAATATAGTGTTGGAGAAATAAAAGTGTAATTTGTATGACACAAAACTTTGATAAAGAGACTTGTGAACCCGCTATGAAATACAAATTTTCTAAGTAAAGAAAAGAATTAAAGGGTAAAACTAGGTTATATACATGTCAAAAGGGATGAAAAGGGGCTTAGGGGACTCAAGGGGTTAAAGAAATAATAATAATATTTTATCCTAAGCTTAGGTCTTTGACCTTATATTATTCCAAGCCATATCATCCTTAGAGTTAGTGTGAAAGTGAGATACGTAAGTTGTGGGCATGCAAATATAACCCATGGTTTTTGGGAGTTGTTCATCATTCTCGGTCTTTTTCTAAACATTCTACAGGAAGTATTAGAGAGAACCTATGTTGCTATGATTGTAAGAGATTTTTTATTATGTTAGTTATGAGAGTTATGTTATAAATTATGCATTTCTTTGTGGAAAAATATTTCCATTGAGGAAAATTAACCACAGCTAAAAATACCTTGAGTTCCTAGCAGTAAGATTTCCTAGATAGTCTACTTTGGAGCCCAAGAAATAGGTGGCACTACAAGAAAAACACCTTGTAGTATAGTTTTTTAGTGTTAGAAGATTGATAAAAAAATTCAAAAAAACCTAAGAAGTTTTAATGGATGTTCCATATAACTAAAAAAGATTGGGTAGGCAAAGGTATTTTTATTGTATTAGTAAAATGCATTGGTGCATTATCAACTAAACTGGTACAAAAAGATAAAAATAATTGGTACTCTTTTAATCATTGTGGTATGTTGTTGGAATGACTCCTCCTTTCATGGAATCATGTTCATTTCTTTTACCATTATGTATTAGTTTCCCCCTCCTTTATCCCTTGGAATTTGTACGAAGGTAAAAACATGCTAATGTGTTTCACTTTTTCTTTTTTATAAGAAAGAAATTTTATAAAAAATAAATATGCCAAAAATATTTACTCTGAAAATCTATAAATTTATGAAAAACTAAAAATTAAATAATAGTGTAACAAAAAAAAATTGTAAATTGTAAATTAACTTTTATATGGTATTTTTTTAAAATTTAATTTATTGTTTCTTATGTTAATTATTTCATTTTCTTGAAAGTTCATTCATTATTATTTCACACATATTTTAACTAATGACATGACGACCCCATTTCTATGTTCATTTTTATATTATATGGTATTCTTTTCAAATTTAATTTATTGTTTTTTTATGTTAATTATTTCATTTTCTTTAAAGTTCATTTATTATATTTCACACATATTTTAAGTACTGACACGACCACCTCATTTCTATGTTCATTTTTATATTATTATTTCACACATGTTTTAAGTACTGACAAGACTACCTATTTCTATGTTCATTTTTATTTTTAACTTCAATATTTTAAAGGAGATTTCTTGTAAATGTATTGTTGACCAATTTTATTTTTTATGATATTTTTTAATCATTATTAAAATATTAATAAATAATAATGTTTGTATATGTAAAATCACGATCCAAATAACTATCATTTCATGTCTTTAAATATAATTTTGAAAATAATATAAAAAAATGTTAATATTATTTTTTGAGATTTATAAAACTTATTTTTTATTTTTATAATAATAATTTGAATAATTTTATAATAACATAATTATTAAAAATATAATATTTAAATACAAAATGTATTAAATAACAATAAAAAATTATATATTCAAAATCAATAGATTCAAATTTGTATTGTGAAATGTTTTTAACAAAAGATCCAAAGGATTGATATATTTAGTAGGCCATAAAGATAAAAAAAATTCATTAAAACTGGTTGCAGTGTCAAACCATATACATTAGGTTCATTGTGTCAAACAATAAAATAGCACATACCAATGTATTAAGCATATGTATATGCATTGGTATATGATAATTGTGTTCTTACAAATTCTAAAACACTATTTTTTACAAATTGTTATATTCGTGCAATGCTCTATAAATTAATAGAAACATTGGTGCTTCATTATTGTTTATTGTGCACCGCCAAACCCATGAAAAAATTCAAAACATGACGCTTTCAATGTTAAAAACAAGGTTATTTTCATTTTAAACTCAACGATGTTGTTGACAGAAAAATGCACACGAATGTGCTATTCCTGTATAGTGTGCATTGCTAACTGTGAAAGCATTTTTTTTTAAAGAAAATGGATAGCGACAGGGATTGGGATCCAATGCAATGAGTAGTCCCATTGTAACAGATACCAAACGCTCCATATATAAGTAAAGAAACCCTATAAAAATCTATTGCTTAAAAAAATCTAGTTGTAAAATATAGAGAGGGAAACCAAGAGAAACAACAAGGTAGCTAGGGATTCCAATACTAAATGTAACTATGCAACTCTTTCATTTTCTTGAGAATGCATTGAAAATTGTTTGAATCAAATAGAGGAAAGTTTGAGATGATCAATAGAATAAAATTACATACCTAAAATTTCTCCTCTGCAAATTTGTATGTTACCTACGATGATCCTTTACAAATTTGGTTCTTCAAAAACATTTATGCATTCCAAAGCATTTTCTTGTAAATCTCTCTTGCACAAATATCCCTTTTAAATTTTTGCAAAAGAATGAAACAATGATTAGGGTTTTCATTTATAAACACATACATTTAGAAAAAATGAAATTCTTGCTCATTTTTTCATTGTATATTTCAGTGCATTGATGACAAATGCATGTTCTCTTTTTTTGTAACTTAATATTTCAATGCTCTATATAGTTTATAGTGCACTAATGTGCTTAAAATCACACCGCTGCGGTTTTTACTTAAAAATGCATCGACAAACGATTTAATTGACAAAATGTAAATGAAAACCTATGCAATTAAATTTTGTAGATGTTTTTCTTTGCAGAGGAAACAACATAGGTCACTCTTTGGTGCCTCTCATAATTTAACACACATGATCAATCCTATGCCACTCTCTTAAAGGTCTAGCTCACTTCTCCTCCTCCATGGGATGCTCAACTTTCTCCAAGATATCGTTCTCGTCATTCCTATATCCATAATAACTAACGTCAATTTACTTGTAAATATCATACCTAGACCTCCTCTTCTTCACCTTGGGGATCTTATTGAATATCTCTTTGACATCAAGGAGGAATTTCCTAGCCCTGAAGTATCTATAATCAAGGCCCTTGTTGGTGGCACTGGGAACATCAACTTCATTCCCTTTGAAGTCCATCACCTTGGTCCCTACTTTGACATAATTACTACTGCCCAACTCTACGATTCAAGATTTCCAGTGCCCCTTTTTCCTGATCAACAAGAAAAGAACCCTGGTGAATGTCTTAATTATAATACTTTGTTAACCTCAAGAATAACCTAAGGCCCGTATTGTATATTTAATAAAAGTTAAGAAACACATTTGAAAAAATAATTGAAGATCCATAAGCTTCACCAACATACCTTATCACTAAATATTAAGGATTTCCTTGGCCTCAACCTACTCCTCCTTGAGATCCTCACTCATTTATTTACTAAGAATCTCACATTTCTTATTCTCCACAACCATGAACTCTATATCTTTCTCATCCAAAAGGGGCACATGGGAAACAAACTCTTTCTCTCTCTACTACTAGTTTCCCTTGTTCTTCTCTCCCATTTATTTCATCACATCCTCCTCTTCCTCAAACAAAATTGAATAAACAAAAACAACCTCACCACTCTTGATCATAAACCTAGCCTCCCTCTTGACATACTCCATCCTATACCACTCCCTCAACAATTTGGCCTGCATCTCCTTCTCCATGGGCTTCTTGACTTTCTCCAAGATTTCTTTGAGCGGCCCGTGGAGGAGGAGATGTGGGACAAATCACTAAGGGAGTGGCAGAAGATCCTTTCCATAAATAGGAGAGGATAGGTTGATGGTCAAGAGCGAGGAGGTCCCTGTTGTTAAGTCGGTACTGTTTGAGGAAGAGGAGGATGTGGAGAAAGAAATGGGAGATCATGATAATGGAAACCAATAGCAGGGATAACGAGAGTTTTTTTCCCATGTGCACCTTCTAGATGAGAAATAGATCAAGTGCATGGTTGTGGTGAAGAAGAAACAAGAGATTCTTAGAAAACTCATGACTAAGGATCTCATGGAGGATCATGTCGAGGAGAAGGAAATGCTTAATATTCAATGATAAGGTATGTTGGTGAAGCTTATGGATCATCATTTTTTTTTTCAAAAGCGCTTCTAAACTTCTATTAAATATACAATATGGACCTTAGTTCTTCTTGAGGTTGATAGAGTATTATAATTAAAAAACCATTAGGGTTCCTATCCTGTTGATCACGCAAAAGGGGCATTGAGAAGCTGGGATCATAGATCCTGGCGATCCTAATTATGCCAAAGCAGGGGCCAAGATGACAGATTTCGAAGGGAATGAAGTTTATGTGCCCAGTGCCACTAGTAAGGGCCCTAGTTACAAATAATTCAAGGTTGTAAAATTCCTCCCTGGTGTCAAAGATTTATTTGATAATCCCCCCAAGGTGAAGAAGAGGAGGTCTAGGTATGAGATAATTTACAAGAGAATGGACACTAATTATTATGGCTACAAGAATGACAAGGATGGTATCTTGGAGAAATTCGAGTCGCCCTGCAAAGGAGGAAATGTGAGCTAGAGCAATGAGGGAGTGGTAGAGGATCGAGTCTGTGCACTAAAATATGAGAGGCACTGAAGAGTGAGTTCCATTTTTTTCTTCTAGCCTCCCACTCATGTACAAAGTTCTACATGTCAACCTATTGTTGTTTCTCCTTCTCTTATGCTCGTCTTAGTCATCTTGGATTCACATACAACTATATTTAATAAAAAACACACACACAACAAATTGAAATTATAAAACAAACACATATATAACTATTTTGTATTTATTAAAAATTGAAATTATTTTTTTTTGCAAAAAAAATGTGGTAAAGTAATCGATGCACCTTTAATAAATAATATGTACCATTCATAGTGCACTTTATTAGAAATCAAGCACCATACATGATGCTCAATGTTATCAGGTGCATCGGTGCTACATTATTCATTAAATGCACCAATATGCATCGATAAGTTCGATGATTCATGTTTGAATTTCACGGTACTCCATGTTGTATGGTGCATCGATGTTATGTTAATAATTAAATGCATTGGTAGGTCAATTATTATATGTGTGGTGCATTTAAGTTTTCTAAAAACATCAGTGTGCTTTTTGCAAATACAATGCCTCTTCTAAGATAGAGGCACCGATAATGCTCAAGCCCATCATGGTGCGCGATGCTTAGTGTTTATTGGTGCATTGTGTAGTTTTAAACACACTACTATTGATACTCCCCATTAACTCACAAAACTCACCATGTGTTGTGATTTTTATAAATTCATAGGATGCAACGCGGTCCAGAGTGAGATGAATGCATGAAACTCACCGCACAAAATATTTTTTAAAAACTAAAATAAAAATTCCAAATTTAAGGCCAATTTTAAATTTTAATCCGATGAAAATTAAAATAAGGAGGTAACAAACAATTTGTCGTGGTCTCTTTTGGACAAAGAATCCATGGTTGGCCCATAGAGGAAAAATGAAAATTTCAACTTTTTTCCAAAATTGGAAAATGCATCCAATCTATAGGAGCATTGAGGAAGCAACATTGTAGAGCACTACAAATGGGGTGG
>ML783150.1:386260-413578 GCA_009831015.1 Picea engelmannii | reverse complement strand
CATTGGCAATGAAGAAAATGGCTTGTATAAATTAAAGGGTCACTCAGAGGCTGCTATGACCCATGCCATTGAAAACTCATGTGAACTTTGGCATAGAATATTAGCCCACATCAACTACAAGGCGCTACCATACATATGCAAAGCAATCACAGGTTTATTAGAACTCAAAGGTGACCATAAAGGCGTATGCAATGGATTTCCACAAGGGAAGAATATCAAGAACCCTTTTTCGAAGAGGGACAGTGAGACATAAGGAGTCCTAGAACTCATCCATTAAGATGTGTGTGGCCCAATTCCATCATCCTCCATTAGCGGGTATGTATATTGTGTATCATTCATTGATGATTACTCTCGTAAAACCTGGATATATTTTTTGAAGACTAAAGATGAAGTGTTCAGTAAGCTCAAGGAATTCAAAACCTTGATAGAGAACCTTTCTGAAAGAAAGATCAAGATACTCAGGTCAGATAATGGAGGAGAATATACCTTAAAAGAGTTTGTGAACTTCTGCAAAGATGTTGGAATCAAGAGGGAACTCACTACTCCCTATAATTCCCAACAAAACGGTGTAGTTGAATGGAAGAACAGAACCACACTGGAAGCTGTGAAGACTATGATTCATGATCAAGATCTTCTTATTTGCTTATGGGTAGAAGCAACAATGGCAGTTGTTTATGTGTAGAACCGATTATCCCATAGTGCACTTGGGCTCAAGACGTCGGAAGAGATGTTCACCGGAAAGAATCTAGAGGTAAGCCATCTTAAAATATTTGGTTGTTCATTGTTTATTCATATACCTAAAGAAAAGAGAAACAAGTTGGACCCTTCAGGAAAGAAGGGAATATTTGTGGGATACTGTGAGGTCTCCAAGGCCTTCATAATCTATATACCAAGTCAACATCACATTGATATCAGTAGGGATGTGACCTTTGATGAATATGCAATGCTCAAGAAATATAAAATATGCCAGCTTGAAGAGGTATGTGAAGAGGAACCCATAATCCCCAATACTGCAATGAGGGAGGTTCCCAGAGATGCAGAACCAGTGAGGGAAGTCAAAACTTCCCCTGATGAGGAACTTCTAGAAGACCATGATATAGTATAAGTGCAAGAACCTCCTCAGATGACGATCCTCCATAAAAGAAAGTGTGCCTGGGCTAGAGAGCTTATTCAAGATGGAAAGAAATACGGTGTTCCTCAAGGAACCACGAGACAGGTGAAAAGACCAAATCCATTCTCCAGTTACACGACTTTTATGTGTGATCTCCTAGAAGAGGAGCCTACCTGTTTTGAAGAATCCATTCAAAGGAAAGAATGGGTAGATGCCATGATAGAGGAATACCAATCCATAATGAAGAACGAAGTATGGGAAATAGTTCCCAGACCGAAGGATAAAGATGTGGTATCCTCCATATGGCTCTTCAAAATAAAACATGTTTCTGATGGAAGTATTGAGAAGTACAAAGCAAGATTTGTCGCTCGTGGATTTTCCCAGAAGGAAGGCATTGACTATGAAGAGACATTCGCTCCTGTGGCCAGATACACTTTGATCAGGACCATCATATCTCTTGCAGCTAAGATGGAGTGGAAGTTGCACCAGATGGACGTGAAGACAACTTTCCTAAACGGTGTCATCGAAGAGGAAGTGTATATAGAGAAACCTCAAGGATTTGAGGTTGAAGACAGGAGGTCTCATGTCTGCATATTGAAGAAATCCTTATACGGATTGAAGCAAGCTCCTAGACCTTGGTATGGCTGTATAGATAGTTTCTTGACGAGCTTAGGCTTTACCAAGAGTAAACCAGACTCAAATATCTACTTCAAAATTATGAATAATGAGCCAGTAATCTTACTGCTATATGTGGATGACTTATTCTTAACTGGAGAAGAAAATCTCATCACTGAATGTAAAAAGAGACTTTCCTCATAAATTGAAATGAAAGACCTTGGCCTAATGCATTATTTCTTAGGTCTTGAGGTATGGCAGAGTCCTGAGAGAATCTTCCTTAACCAAGGGAAGTACACGGTCGAAATCTTGAAGAGATTCGACATGTTGGAATGCAAGCCCATGAATACACCCATGGAAGCGAAGCTGAAGCTATTGGTCGATACTTCGTCAGACTTGATTGATGCCACACTATACAGATAGATTATTGGATCGTTGATGTACCTGACAAACACTAGACCAGACATTTTTTTTGTCATGAACACCTTGAGTCAGTTTATGGTAGAACCCAGACGTGTTCACTTAGTGGCTGCAAAACATGTGATGAGGTACCTCAAAGGTACAATAGATTATGGTCTCGGCTATGATGGAGATCATAATTTCACATTGAGTGGATATACTGATGTAGATTGGGCAGGAAGTGTTTCAAACAGGAAAATCACTTCAGGATGTTGTTTCAGTTTGGGATCAGCTATGATATCATGGCAAAGTAGGAAGCAATCTAGTATTTCTCTTAGCACAACGGAAGTAGAATACATTGTTGCATGTTCTGCTAGCTATGAAGCTATATGGCTTCAAAAATTTTTGACTGGCCTATTTGACTTGGAGATGAGAGAAACCGTGATTCTATATGACAACCAGAGCTGCATAAAGATGACAGAGAATCATGTATTCCACGACAGGTCGAAGAACATAGAGATCCGCTATCATTACATCCGCGACATGGTGCAGAGAGGAGCCTTGAAGCTCCAGTACATTAGCACGGATGAACAGGTTGTTGACGTGTTGACCAAGCCTCTATCTCATGTAAAGTTTGAGTACTTATGAGATAAGCTTGGCATAGTCTAAAAGGACCTTCCTCGAAAGGGGGAGTAGATGTGATGTTCCTTGCTTCTAACCTAGCTGTCAGACGTAAAGCAAGATGTGATGTGTTCCTTGCTTCTGACCTAGTTGTCAGACATAAAGTAATATGAGATGTGTACCTTGCTTCTGACCTAGTTGTCAGACGTAAAACAAGATGAGATGTGTTCCTTGCTTCTGACCTAGTTGTCAGACGTAAAGCAAGATGAGATGTTCCTTGCTTCTGACCGAGTTGTCAGACGTAAAGCAAGAAGAGATGTTCCTTGCTTCTGACCGAGTTGTCATATGTAAAGCAAGAAGAGATGTTCCTTGCTTCTGACCTAGTTTTCAGACGTAAAGCAAGATGAGATGTTCCTTGCTTCTGACCTAGTTGTCAGACATAAAGCAAGATGAGATGTTCCTTGCTTCTGACCGAGTTGCCAGATGTAAAGTAAGAAGAGATGTTCCTTGCTTCTGACCTAGTTGTCAGATGTAAAGCAAGATGAGATGTTCCTTTCTTTTGACCGAGTTGTCAGACATAAAGCAAGAAGAGATGTTCCTTGCTTCTGACCAAGCTGTCAGACGTAAAGAAATATGATATGATGAGACTAGTACTGAGCTTCTAGCTAGATATTTGTGACGTAAAGCCAAACTATATCATGCTTCCAACCTGATGGTTGTGACATAAAGTAGGACAAGTATCTTGCTTCCAGCTTGAGTACTGTGACATAAATCAAGACGATGAGATGAGACAAGTACTGAGCTTCCAACTTGACAGTTGTGAAGTAAATCCAGTCTTGTATTATGATGAGCCAGCCTTGTGTTGTGATGATGATGATGTATCAGTTTTTATGCTAATACATATTGATGTAGATGATGATGGCATTCCTTTGAGACTGATGATGTTGTCGATGAAGAAAACTTCCGATGATTTATTGATACGCCAGCCAAGATGACATTGAAGATGTTGTCCTCCCACTTGATGTTGTTGATGATGCTGTCCTCTCTCTCTCGCATGATGTTGTTGAAGAATACCCTTCTTGTTAAGGGGGAGTGTTGAAATATTATAACTGCAAAGAGTATTCTTATTACTGTTGATATATTATTCATAGGTTCAATCCCCATTGTGGATTGATCATGTCGGTTATTGTAATAGGACCAAATCCCCTTTTGCGGATTGGTCAAAAGACAATTATAATAGGCATAATAAGAAGTCGGCCCCAGCAGTTAATAAAGAGACACAGAAATATAATAAAGGTGGGTTCACCCACCCAGTTTGAGAAGTCAGCCCTGCCAGTGAAGATACACTTCACACATGCCAGACTTATATAAATAAAGGAGGCTAGCGCCTCACTTGCTCCATTTGAGAGACAAGTTCAGATCTGTTACTGGCAAAGGAGAGAGAGAGTGGCGCATATCTAGGAGAGGACTTTATGTATTAACATAAGAGATCTCTTGGCATTGTATTGGCTATCTATAGGAATTTTTGCTGGGTTTTATTCCCCTAGAGGGTTTCCCAGGATAAATGTTGTGTCTCTTGTGATTGTGTATTTCTCAGTGATCTTGGATTATGATATTATTATCTAATGAAATGAAAACATCTATAATAATGGCTTAAACATTAACAAAAAAAAAAATAGCATACGCATCAGATACATGATTAGAATTCCTAGGAATGTGATAATATGTAATAAAATCAAATTGACGTTCTAAAAGATGTACATGTAGGAATCGTCGAAGTAAAGTATGATCACTCACGCGGTAACGGTCGTTCAATTAACGTACTACTAACTGGGAGTCTAGGTGAACTTCTAATACATGAATTCCATGTGAGATAGCATCATGAAAAAATTCTATAACAACGATATATTTGGCCACATTATTTGTGGATGGCCCTAGGCATACGCCTCTTGAAGACACCAGTAGACCCTTGGGTGAGTAAACCACCCAAGAGGTGGAAGCCAAGTTACATGTGTGATGATTGGACCCATCTGCGAATCCTAAGTAGACTGACGACTCCATTCGCATCTGTCAACCAAGTGAAAAATCTATAAGCAACCCGAAGAAAAAAAGAAAAGAGATATATACACTAAATTAAATTAGTATACAGAGAGTTCCTCCCAAGCCTGAGGCTCAAGCGTAATATCTTTTCAAGTAGAGCCCATTTCTGGGCTCGACCAACTTATTCCCTTCATAATCTTCTAACTCATAGGCTCCTTTTTCTGGAACATGTCACACGATATAAGGACCGTGCCACATGGGTTTAAACTTGCCTGCCCCCATCGGTTCTTTGGCTTCATCGTACAAGAGGACCAAGTCACCCTCAGCGTACAACCGAGGACAGACAAACTTATCGTGTTGGACCTTAACACGTCATTTGTTCACCTCGATAGTTGTAGAGGCATCTCAATGCTGCTCATCGAGGCTCTCTAGGTGCTCAAGGCATCGATCAAGATTGGAAATGTCAGGTAGGAGCGCGACTGCCAACTTAAGAGAATGGATTTTGCATTCAATAGGTAATATCAACTCCATACCATGTACTAACTGAAAAGTAGAAAAACTGGTGGCAGTCTTGATTGAGGTTCGATATGCCCAGAGTGTCGGATATAGCATGATGTGCCAGTCAGATTTACTCTAACTGACAATTTTTTGCAAAATGGTCTTGAGAGACTTGTTGATGGCCTCTACTTGCCCATTTTCCTGGGGATAATAAGGAGAATAATGACCATGTCTAAACCCCAGCTTAGCTGCTAGTTCTTCCATCATCTCTTTCTGAAAGTGACTTCCATGGTCAGTGACAATATCACTCGGGATACCGAATCGGGCAATGATCTGATTGAATACAAAGAAGGTTGCAGTCTTTCCATTCGATTTAATAGTAGGCATTTCCTCTTCCCACTTAGTAAAGTATTCGACGACCACGATAATGTGTTGATGCCCCCCAACCGATGTTGGGTTGCAATCGACAAAGTCCACCCCCCACTTGGTGAAGGGACCGACGGTAATGCCTAGATGAAGGGGGGCTGGATGAGAGCACATTTTCCAAGTGAACAACTGGCAGGGGTGACACTTATTAACTACTTCAATACAATCTTTAAAGATAGTAGGCCAGAAATAACTGGCTCGCAAAATATTTTGGGTTGTCGCAAGCTCAGATAGATGACCACCACAAGACCCACTGTGGAAATAGTTCAGAACAGACTCAACATCTTCATGAGTTAAAACATGATGCAAGATATTGTTTATTCCTTGGTGATACAAAGTGTCATCGAAGATAGTGTATTTCTTAGCTTGGTACCTTATACGTCGTCGGTCATCTCGTGATAAATGATGAGGGAACTTTAAATTCTAAAGATAGAGAACAATGTCTCCATACTAGGGGTCAGATGATGAGATGAGAAAATGTGTTCATCCACAAATGAATCAACATGGATAACGTCCTCATCTAATCATGGAAAATCAGATATTAACTCCACAAAGACTAGGGATTTCTTGGATTTCACGGAAGCGAAATCGAGATCAAAATCCTGTAAAATGACAATCCATTTATTATATTTTCCCCCTATGATACGTCAGGTAAGGATGTATTGAAATGGATTGACATTAACAACGACCGTAGTCTTGCAAAGTAATATATAATGATGTAAACGTTGGACTGCGTGCATGACAGCCAAAGCTATCTTTTCAACGTGAGTGTAATTGAGTTCAGGACCAAGTAAAGTTCAACTAAGATAGTAGATGATGTGCTCATGGAGCTCATCATCCTCCTGAAGTAGAACAATACCAATCGTATCCTCTAACGCAACGATATAAAGAAGGTAATCTATACTGTAGTCGGGAGGCTTCAGTAGAGGCACCGACACCAAAGCTTTCTTCAAAGCATCAAAGGACTCCTGGGCTTACTCATCCCAGATAAAAGGGGTGTCTTTCTTCAAAAGGCGCATGAAACCTTTCGTGATAGTGTCATACTTCATTATAAACCTACGAAGAAAGTTAGATTTCCCCTGTAGACCATGAAGTTGTCTAATCATGCGCGGGGGAAGAAACTAAAGTATTGCCTCAACCTTAAGTGGATCTACCATGATCCTAGTCTCAGAAACTAGAAAACCTAAAAGACGACCAGACTTAATGCAAAAGATGCACTTGTGAGGGTTCAACTGGATTCTATAATAATGACATCTTTCAAAAACAAGTCGAAGGTGAGTAATGTGATCCGCTCTCTTGCAAGAGTGAGCAGGAAGATCATCAAGGTAAGATTCGACTATGTGCTTTAGATCATGAAAAATGAAAGTCATGGCACGTTGAAAGGTTGCTCTGGTGCTTTTAAGGCCGAAAGGCATTTTTCGGTATGCAAAAGTACCCCAAGGACAAATAAATGACGTCTTGTGTTGATCCACAGGTTTGATTTGAATTTGATTATATCCTGAAATCCATCCATAAAAGAAAATACTTTTCTTCCTGCACACTCATCGAGAATACAATCGATGAAAGGTGTCAGAAAGTTATCTTTAGGATAGGCCTTGTTCAGGTCGCAGAAATACATACATACACGAATGGTTCCTTGCTTCTTATCTACAAGAACGAGGTTGGATACCCATTCAGTCAAGGGAACCGGGTATATGAAGCTAGCATTAAGTAGCTTCTCCACCTTTTCCTTAATAGCAGGGGCCTTTCGAGGGTTGACAACTCTAAGATGTTTCCGAACAGGCTTAGCATCCAGATAAGTTATAATCTCATGTTAGAAAATATGAGGGTCGATCCCTGGCATCTCTTCATAGGACCAAGCAAATACATCTCAGAATTCCTTGAAGAGCTCGATGTAGATCAGGATTTCTTCTGGCAAACAATCTGCATCGATATTTATGTTTTCAACCTTACCAGGGGTATGAGATATGTCGAACATGATGGTAGGAGAAATGCTCTCCATATTTCCTTCGGCATAAATGTCATGCGTATCAAGTGGAACAACGGCGTGACCAAGTATCTCACTCAAAGTAGAACGAAAGTCAACTTGTTCGATTCTTTCAAGCTCTGGGAGAAAATAAGAGCGATGATGCATCCCAAGGTTTTTCAAAACCATTCATGGCTTCGATGATGGCTTCATCCGAAGGCAAAGTCCCATCTAGGAAATCATGTGAACAAGACAACGAAGTGGCCCACATGGGCCTAGACACGAGATCTTCCTCGTCCGTCTGTGAGGGGACAAGATCGGGATCGACGGAAGAGTCTAGAACAAGTTGATACACAATATTTGTTGTCTATAGTGGCATGGCCATCCCATCATGTGACTTCCTTCAAAAGACGAATTCAGGGAAGGTAGGTTCCATGGATCATTAAACTAAGATGTGCGGAAAGGAATATTGGACCTCCCAGTTGAGACGGGCCTACTAGACATGGCATAAACATGATGTTTAAGTTCCGAGAAATCGAAAGTACCCATAAGGGAAGAATACATTGCAACACCGATATTCTCAGTTGTCGGCTGAGATTTTCAATCATAGGGATCGACGGTCCGAGGGATGCGTTAGGAATAGAGAACGCAAAGGATAATTGTCTGATCGTCACGATCTTCCCATCATGAGGAAAACAAAGAATATAGAAGATGGAAAAAACAACAACTATCATAGCATAAGTCCAATTGTGACCTAGTAATAGGTTATAATCAAGAGGCACATCAAATACCTCTACCATTTTCCCACCTAACTGGAACGAAAAGGTAGGGAGAATACCATGAGGGCGAAAGGAATGACTGTCATAAGAACTCAACATGTTGAATGACTTGGAAAGAGTCGGAGAACCGAGAACTTTCCAACAGACCAGGGACATCACACATGTAGCAATGCCTTCATCAACAACCGCACGTTTGATGGTATACTTTGAGTACTCCACATGAATTTGGAAATCCACATGGTAAGACAAGCGAGGATTAGCATATGTGACGTCAAACTTGATAACCTTTGAGCCACTGGGTTCTAGAGTCCTAAATCATAGAGTAAGGCATTCCTCTGTGAAGGACACGTCTGGAGTACCTCCGAAGTCAACATCGCACAAGGGGTTTGGCCCAGGTCCTCAACAATAGAGTATTTCTGGGTGGCTCTAGCATTTGGATTATGGGTAGAGAACTTGAGTACTCCTTTCGGAATATGAGGCGGTGGCTTTGGTTTCTCAGTCTGTAAAGTTGTCTCCAGAGGAGGAGGAGGATATTCTAGAGCAGGAATAGTTTGTTTAGAACTATAGTCTCGAGATCGAGTGGCTACATCAATTTTTGCATCAACCATATTGATACATAAACGGTCACCATCTTGCGACTTTTGGTTTTGACCTCCACCAGCAGAATTTTCGGCTTTTGAGGAGCTCGAGGCTAAGTGTTGATTATGTGGGAATGGATTCGTCGGCACTGTGGGAAATTGAGCTAATAGCCTTGTAGCTTCTGCAAGTTTGGGGCACAAATGGGTAAGGTGAACATCTGTGAAAAGATTACAGGGAAAATTTTCCTTACATTTTTCTCATTTTCCCTCTCCAACATTACTACATGTCTTCTCATTATTATTATTGTCCTTGGGTTTATTACCATTTTTCCCACCCTTACGGTTATTTTGTCATTTCCTCTTATTCCCTCCTGGTTGTTGGTCACCATTAAGGTTGTTCAACGATTGCACGGAGTGTACATCCGTCGACTGAGTGGGGTTGGAAGACACAGACGAAGTTGTCCCTCCTGCAGACTATCTTAAAGAAACTCTTTCAACTGGTTTGTCATGTATTCTGCGGACTTTACATTGGCGGAACCTACAATTCCATTGGCATGAGTTCCAGGATTTTTACTAGGGTCATAAGTAGACCGCAATGCGCCAGGAAGAAGATGGTATAACATCCCAAACTGAGCATATATCAAATCTAACTGTTGGGACCTAAAGATCGCTTCGTCCTCAATGGTAACCCTAGAAGTAGAAATGTCCTTCGATATAGGAGCGTGCAAAGACTTAAGAAACCATTATAAAAGAAAGTTCGGGGGTATAGGGATCTTAATCAACCTCTTCTATCTACGCCACTCCTAGATATGGTTTGAGATATGAGTGGCGGTGTACTGGTGTAAAGTAGACAATAGTTCTAGGGCAGCATCATAATGGATGGGCAACTGGAAGTGGTTAAGAAAACCCAACACCAACTGACTGAAAGTCCCATAAGCTCCCCTAGGTAGCTCAATGTACCATTTTGCAGAAACTCCAATAAGGGTGTGTTGAAATAATCTCAAACAAATAGAATCGTCAATAAGGGAGTTTGATGAGCACTAAAGGTGGAAACTGGTGACGTGATCACCAGGATCCTCTCCATTCTTACCCTCGAACTTTGGGATGTCCTAAGGAATTTTGGTGGGGATTGGGGGCCATGTTGGATCATGACTCATAGGGTCATTCATTAACTTAGACAAATATGGAAGATTAAGTGTGGCCAGAAAAGGGAGACGAGGTTGCGACATCTAGCCCCAACCTCCCGGGAACGATTGCGCTTGTGGATTTGGAGGCCATCCAGGGTTCTAGTAAACACCATGGCCCTGACTGACATTATAAGGCCCTCCTCCAGGCTGATTCATATAATGTTGGTTGGGCATTATTCTAGCTGGAATGTTTTGTTGAGGGTTATAGAAATTTCCCCCAACCGGATTAGATCCGGGTTGGGGGTTGCCCAAATTGTGAAACTGACCTCCCCCAGGTTGGAAACTGGAGGATAGAGGTGGATTCACCATGCCAAATGTATTGGTATGAATATGCGCTAAGGAGGTAGGATTGTAGGACGAAACTTGAGTCGAAGCTTGTCCACCAGGTTGACTATTCCACCCAGATGTAGGAGGATTGTACCCAAGGTTAAAAGAAGGCATACATCCCATATTAGGATTCATTTGAGGGATTTGAGATCCAAAAAATGAAAAAGGAGTGTAGGGAGGTGTACTTCCCCCAATCCCAATGCTAGTATTAGGGCCAGCAGCTGGGGTGGAGTTCGAAAACTGCGAGGTGAAGTTAGGCATACCATAAGAAAATGGACTAGAAGCCATAGGGATGGACTTAACATTGTATCCCCATGAGTGGCCAAGAGACCCAAAAGGGTTCGAGGCGGTAGCATGAGTGTTCACTATAGGTCGAGGTATCATAACAATAGGTGCTTCCGACGCTACAACCATGGAGGTTGGAGGAGTCGAAGGGGTGCCATTAACTATAGTGGGTATGGGAGTCGAAGGGCTCTCGGAATTCTGAAGACTAGGTTCTGTACTCATTCTAGTAGAATCACAAGTCTGAACAGTGGATGTGTGTTTACCATGTATAATAACTCTATGCCTTTTAGAAGGAAAAGACTCGAAATCAAGTGGTAACTGTAACAAGCGACAGGACCGACGGGGAGGCTGGTCCGACTCCACAATGACTTAAGACTTTAAAATATAAAAAATATATATCCTAAGGCCAACTAGTAAGCAAAGAGCACACCAAAAGTCAAATGGCCGATATGTATGCAAACGGGTTGAAGTGGTTGAGTGGACTCCCTCCCTAAAGAAGGTATGTCTCGTCCAATAGGGACTTGAGACACCCTGCTAAATATCGGAGGTAACAAAATTAGTTATAGGGGGCCTCGTGGGCTTAACAACCAGTTGGTTAGACCCCTCGAAGAGGTAATCCTCCATAGAGGTTGTGTGTTTTCAAACCCCTATCTGACCCAGGGTACTTGCAGAATAACCCCTACAAGTAACCTATGAGATACCTAAGTCAAGCAACTAATAAACCACTATATAACCGATGCACAGGCGAGCAATCGTAAGTACGGATCACCATATGGGCACGGTAGCAAAGCCCAAAACATTGAAAGCACCACCTCTCATGGAGGTATAGGCACTAGCAAGATCCCCAAATACGAATAAATCCACAGAAATATCTTTGACGCTAAGAGAGTATCAGGGGGATATCCCTTCAACCAACTTCACGCAACCTCGTGATTAACTTCGGTGTGAACGGAGCCTCCTGATCTTACCAATTATACAATGGACTTCTCAACTCCCTTTCTCAGACACATATGTTGATTTAATTTCCTTGGAGAATTTTACTCACAAATCTTATTCCAAGGCACTAAATCCTAGGCTAGTTTGTGCACCCCAGAAAATATAATCGTTACTAATAAATTTTAAATTATAGCGTTGATTTTATGGTCATGTTTACTCAAAAAGGTATGGTGATGAAACTCATGGTGTTATGACTCTGCAAGAAAAGTAAATATGAAAATAATGCAAAGTCCTAACTTTAACTTTTCAATGAATGTTATGCTCCTAAAAACGATGCAATTTTCAAATTCAACTCTGCAATTCAGAAGTAAAAATGCAATCTTTCACTATATGCACTGAGCTAATGATAAAAACTCAAAAGACAAAAATGCCAAGCAATGTAAAATGCCTATTTTTTTTTTTTTGTATTTTCAATATATCAAAACTGAAAATGTATGGACTAAAAAGTAACTTGATATATAGACCTACTGTGTATAAAGAAGAGATAACTCAAGTAGGATATCAAGCAACAAAACACCTAACCCAATGTACAAGGACAATAAAAAATGAAAATATGAAGAGAAAAACTTCGCCCAGAAATTCAACCAAAAGAGGGTTTCATGTCATCCCACGGGCACTCAAGGCACTACAAAGACCTAAGAAGGCTCAACAAGCATCAAATCCCACCCAGAAAACACCAGACCAAGCAAACAGGCAAGGAGAAAAGGTGTACGTGATTGTTTGGGAAAACAAAGCGTATATACGCAGCTTTCAGTGAGACAGCATACGTGAATATGCGACTGTCAGGGCAAAATGCACACATATGCTTTGAAACAAAGGCCAGGCAAGGGAAAAGAGATGAAAACTCAGACCCAGAGTGAACAAGAGTTGTCAAGCAATGAAACGACAAGAACCACAATAGAAACGAGAGCAATCTAAGGAGAAAAGTACTTCAAACCCTAAGAAAGAAGATCAATCCCCAGTGGAGTCGTCCATTTTTTTACGAGGAAAATCTCTCTATGGCTAGGGTGAACCACAACAGACAGGTATGACTGCAGAAATCGACTCAATTCCAACATATGCTATATAAACTAATGTGCAAGAGAGATGAGAAAGAGGCATACCTCGTCCAAATGTTTGATGATGTCCATCGTTGAGCACTTCGACCCAAAGCTTTATACCTGCAACAAGTTCTCAACAAACAAGCAGAGAAAGCACATAGTGATAATATAAAAGGTTAGCACATTAGATAACATAATCCATTAATATACAAAACAAGCATGCCCATGGATAAGAATGCATATATTTGCAAGATATCAATAGGAAGGGAAAGGAGTATTTCTACTAATAAATGATCAATAGAAGTGAAAATATTACAGACTTTTGTGTTGGCACGGTTCAGAACCAAGAAACTGAGTTCCTTCCAACTGGGCCTCCCCCACTTCAATCCTCCACCAAAGGCAAGCTCATATAAGGGAGACAAAGAGGTTCTCCATCAATAAGGTAAGAGTTTGGGGGCTGAACACTGTGTTCAGACTTAAAGGACAAAGGGATGCAAACTCAATATGAAGTAAATAATTTCTCTAGAGTAACTTTGCTCTCAAATTTGAATTCTCTCTACTTTTCCATAGCTCAGAATTGGCTTCTTTATGGCCTTCAAAATGAAACTGAAGGGTCGAGTCGGAACATTTCCAGTAAATGAAAGGCCAAGGATCAGAGATCTCCTATCGTGACATGGAAACCCGACATTTAATTTTGATTTTCGGGCACAAATCCCGATGTACGCGGCTTGTAGTGGAGTAGCCAGCGTATACGCTTGCTATATAATGTGCAAGATGCGTACAAGTGGAAAAAATTGTATTTTTGTCTCTGGATTTATCAATTAGGGAAAGTAAGTCTGCATGGGGGAATGGAATAAGGCCCTCTCTACAAGAATGCATAAGGTGAGGCAAATATTGCTCTAAACCCAACATGGAAACCCGACATTTAATTTTGATTTTCGGGCACAAATCTCGATGTACGCGGGTTGTAGTGGAGCAGCCAACATATACGCTTGATGTATAATGTGCAAGATGCGTACAAGTGGAAAAAATTGTATTTTTGTCTCTGGATTTATCATTTAGGGAAAGTAAGTTTGCATGGGGGAATGGCATAAGGCCCTCTCTACAAGAATGCATACGGTGAGGCAAATCTTTCTCTAACAAAATGTTTATCTTATATGTCTTAGATTTACATGAGGAAGACCCATAAAGAGGATAGTTCAAGTTGGGAGATCAGTTTCAGGAAGAGTTTAGTCAGGGGGAGCAACCCCGAATGGAAATATACCTTTGTGACAAAGGGGGGGGGGGGAGATTTATCATATGCAAAGGTAAATGCTTGGATAAAGAGAACAGAGGCATGGTTCCAGGGGGAGCGATGGTCACATGGGGAGCATGAGTGATATGAATTCAATATTGCATCAGAGTGTTGCCATCAATGCTAAATGGGGATATTGTTGATTATTTGGGTTGGATTTCATTGATGTCAACCCTTGAAGAAAGTCTGGTAGCGAATTTTGGCGCACAAAGGTTTGGGTAATGGACGCAAGTTTGTTTGATGTATAATGGTATGAGTTTTAATATATTTGAAGGTAAGACTATTCTATATGGATAGTACATGTCATGCCATTTCTGGTGGTATATGGAACGTCACATAACTCCTCACGGTTAGAGAGTTATGGCTATGTGAAGTTGGAGAACCCTCATGAGTCATCTAGAAGACCCAAAAGGTCAAAGTAGTCGAAGTGGTTGCAAAGAAGAAATTATTTAAATAATAAAGTGAAGTGATCAGTGTACTATAAGTCAAAGTGGATACAAAATAAATAAAATGTATTAGTTAGAGTATAATGTGTAGTATTATGTGTATCATTTTCATATCCATACAACAAATATTTTGTGTGGGGTACTCTCTACAAGTTCGCTCTCTACAATAAGCCAAAATTCAACAAGCATGCCATTTTTGCTATAACTCCTTTTTTGAGAGGTTCCAAGTAGTGAAATATGGAGGAATTGCATAAAATACGCAGAAGAACATTCTATACCATTTTCAGATCTTTATTCATTACATGTACATAGTTATGATTATTTCAAGTTAGGGTTGTAAACTAATCCAAAATTAGTCATGTGAGACTAAAGTAAAGTTTAATGAAAATGCTAGTCTCTTGTTGTTAAAGTTAAGGAATGTTTGTAGGTATGTGATCATATACACCAGGTCTATTACAAAGTTACAAATCAGCTTTGGATGATGAAATTGATGAGGGATTTTGGTTGAGGTACATGTTGGGTAATATGTTGAGACAAGTAATTGAATATTTGGCACATACATGAGGTGTATAGTTGATGATGTTGGTACATCTTGATGAGTCATAGTTGATGAGTAGTTGATGCATGATTGGTACATACTTGCTACATGGTTGAAGGCACTTGTTAGTAGCATTGTTGACTCATGGTTTATGGATGACGTAGCATACTTGTCTTGGTATATTATTAGAAGCACATATTGATCTTGGTGATGATTATGAGGTGTTGTGTTATGCTTGGTTGATGCACATCTTGGTGATATTTTGCATATGGTTGATATTTGTCTTGGTGATTGATCTTGGTGAGTAGATCTGATTTGGTTGATAAGATTGATTAGACATGTTTTTGTGATAGGTTGTTTGGACAGGTTATTGTGACAAGTTATTTGTACAGGTTTGGTGTATGGTTGATGCATTTGTTTATGGTACAGGTTGAGGTACAAGTTGATGTATTGTACATCTTGGAACAAGTTATTGGTATAGGTTGTTACAGGTTGTTTGGTGCAGGTTGATTGGAACAGGTTTACAATAGTATATCTCACAGTGATAGTGTGACAATGGTTCCATCATTCTACTTATGTTTGAAGGCAGTTGGATGGGGAAAGGACAGGTGGTTGTAGCCACCTTCAGGTTGTAGCTGGAGAACATAGAGGGTTGTAGCCAAAGAATTGGGGAGTTGGAGCTTCCCTCAGGTTGTATCCTGATAAATTAGGGGCTGGAGCCTCCTTCCAGTTGCAGTTGGAAAACAAAATAAGTTGGTGCTTCCAATGAATGTAATTATTAAAGACATATAAGAAAAAAACATTATGTGGTTTTCTCCCGCTTTGGGTTTCCACGTAAAAACATTGGTGTACTGTGTATGTGTATGATTTCTCATTTGTTCATTGTTTATTTACTCTGCAATTATTGGATGATAATGCTACATTTATATAAAAATTTCATTTTATGGTTAAAAGGGATTAAATTTCTCTATTATTGATTCACCCCCTCTCTCAGTAATCCAACAAAAGATGTTTTAACTAAGGAAATCAAAGATCGTCTGATTAAGTAGTGTGATGTTGCATCCAGTGACATCGAAATATGGAGCGATGAATGATCGAATGTTATAACCAATAGTTTTATTCTAGTGATGTACTAGTAATTCAGAAACATAAATCGCCTCATTGGCATTCAAAGTGTTAGATTTGCAACAAAGGTAAATGTTACTAGTGACCTCGAGTTACCATTACCATACACCTATTTCTTATCTGAACTCGGGCATGTGAGAATAACAGACCTTACAACGGAGATGTTGGTGGTACCTCAGGCATGTGTGAATAGAGGACCTCCTCCTAACATGCCTCAGACGGTCAGATGAAGGAACCAGGACATTGATTTCATGAGGAAACCTCAATATGTCTTGTGAGACATTGGTTCCATGAGGGAACCTCGATATATCTTAGAAATTGGTTTCATGAGGAAACCTCTATATGTAAAATATGGTCCAAGATGACTTAGCTTGATCAGCCCTAAGGGACTAGCCACCCCTTGTAGGATAAACTAGCTCAAGTCATGTGCATATAAACTACATACATGACTGCAGTGTATGTTCAGAACATAAGTCCTCATAAGATTTTGAGGAACATGACTCCCCAGGAGGCCTTCACCATAGTGAATACTAAGGTTGGACACTTCAGGATATTTTGGGTGTCCAGTATACATTCATGTACCCAAGGAGAAAAGGACCTAGCTAGACCCATCATGAAGAAAGGGTACATTTGTGGGGTATAGTGAGTCTTCGAAGTCATACCATATATAAATCACTGGTCAGAGATGGATTGAGGTGAGAAGAGATGTTATCTTTGAGAAGGAGGTAGCCTTCAAGAGATCTAGAGGATCTCACATGGATATTAATAGTGAAACACATGAAGAGATGGTGCCTTCTCCCCCTCACCCTCCAATAATTCAGAGGGAAAAAATTGAGCCTATTGATCCAATTGATCTTGTTGATCTTGTAGCTCTAGTTGATGTTCCTAGAGATATTGCAGTAGGTCAGAAGAGACCTACATGGGATCGTCAGACTCTACAGGAGGCAGAATGACATGTAGCTCCTTGTGGTACCTTCTGAGAGAGAAAGAGACTTCAAAGATATTTGTGTTATGCCACAGTTATGAGCCACATAATTGATTCTGAGCATTCCTATTATGAGGAGGAAACTAGTCATCTCGTATGGAGAGATGCCATGATGGAGGAGTATCAGTCCATCATGAAGAATGATGTGTGGGATATTTTTCCCAGACATGAGGAGAATTTTGCAGTGATTTTCAAATGGATCTAAAAGATCAAACACATAATTGATGGGAGCATCGAGAGGCACAAAATGAGATTTGTTGCTAGATGATTCTCTCAGGTGAAGGGAATATATTATGATGATACAACTTCTCTTGTTGCTCGATACACTTCTATTCGGATGATTATTTCCCCTGCAACATCCATGGGTTGGAGAGTACATCATATGGATGTAAAGACAACCTTTCTCAATGAAGAGATTGAGGAATAAGTATACATCGAGCAGCCATATGGTTTCATGATACATGAGAAGGAGTCTCATGTGTGCAGGTTGAAGAAGGTCTTGTATGGACTCAAGAAACCACCTCGAGCTTGGTATGTGAGGATTGATGGACACCTAATGATTTTTGGGCTTTAGAAAAAGTGTTGTCGATCCCAGCCTGTACTACAATACTATTAATGGTGAGTCCCTAATTTTGGTCCTCTACGTTGATGATTTATTCCTCGCCGATACAGAGAGCCTTCTTGTTGAATGAAAGTATGTGTTGGCCTATAAGTTTGAGATGAAGGACCTCGGTATGATGCACTACTTCTTGGGAATAGAGGTGTGGCAGAGAACTGATGGGATATTCCTAAGTCAAGGGAAGTACATAGTTGAGATATTGAAGAAGTTTGGGATGTTGAACTTGAAGCCCATGGCTACACCAATGGTGACAAATATGAAGAAACTAAGTCTGTCTTATTTTAATTCTGACAAAATTGATCTGAATTTGTACAAATAACTGATTGGATAATTGATGTATCTGGTTAACACGAGACCAAATATTTTCTATGTAGTGAGTGCACTTAGCCAATTTATGAGTCAGCTGAGATAGACACACTAGATTGTTGCAAAGCATGTGTTGAGATACCTGGGAGGAAAAGTTGGACATGGTATGAGATTTACTTCCAGTATTGATATGATATGGAAATAATATATTGACTTTGATTGGGCAAGGAGCGCAGTGGACAGAAAGAGCACCTTCGGGTGTTGCTTAACTTTGGGATATTCCATGGTTTCCTAGTGTAGCAAGAAATAAACTTATGTGGCTTTGAGCACAATAGAAGCAGAGTGCATTGCATTAAGTATGTCAGTATGTGAAGTAGTGTGGCTTCGCAAGATCCTTGCAGAGTTATTCGAACATGTGTTGGATTTCACCATTATTCATTATGGTAATCAAATTTGTGTGAAGATCTCATAGAATCTATTGTTTCATGACAAATTGAACAAAATTGAGATCAAGTATCATTACATATGAGACATGGTGCAAAGGAAGCAAGTATTGGTGTTGTACCTTCCTACAGAAGAGTAGGATGTTAATGTTCTTACCAAACCGGGATGAAGTTCAATTACTTATGTGACAGACTTGGTGTGGCAGAGAATGCCTCCCTCGCTAACAGGGAGTGTTGATGTTTTCATCTTATGTGGACATTCTCTAGATCGTACTCCTCTGTGACTAAGTTGAGTTGATGTGTTATGACACTTATCCGAGAAGGGATAAGTGTGTTTGGGCTTATATCCCAATGTCCCTTGTGGAGAGCACATGAGGACACGTCCCATGTGGAGAGAACATGAGGACATGTCAAGGGAGTTTACACTTGACGTCACACACTATGGGAGTTGACCCTGGTGTTTCTAGACAATGTAGCCTCTAGAAGTCCACATGGGAGTGCCATGTGTGACAAACATTCTCTAGATCATACTCCTCTGTGAATTGAGTTCAGTTGATCTGTGAGGAAAATTATTAGAGAAGGAATAAGTGGGACACTTATATCCCAATGTGCCATGTGGAGAGCACATGAGGACATGTCAAGGGAGTTTACCCTTGATGTCACACACTATGGGAGTTGACCCTAGTGTTTCTAGATGATGTTGCCTCTAGAAGTCCACATTGGAGTTCCATCATCCATGTGTGACAAATATTTTGCTACTATGGTGGTTGTGTACCACTGGAAAAGATTGCATGTCTCTAGACAGTAGTTGTGTACTATTATGGAAAGATACCTTTAGGGAGTGTTGATGTTTCAACATCAGGAGTAACTTCTCCTAGATTGGGCTGCGGAACAAGGGAGATAAGATACATTTATTATAAAGGTGCACTTGTGGTAAACGGGCCTTGACGTAGTCCTTCCTTGATCATGAGGAATAATATGGACTCGAGGTTCTTGAAGTGATTTCCACGTGTCAGTTAGCATCAGGACAACATTCACTCACATGTGTGTACTTGTGGTGAAATTTCTTGGTGTGGTCTTTGTCCTAGTCATGGTGATTTGACAAGGAATGATAAAGACTCGAGATGTTATATGTTATTACATGCAGACCCAGAGTGAGCATGATCTTAGAGAGAGTTAATTGGCTCAGAGCGAGAGCCACAGAAGGAGTTTCTCCTCGGTTCAGGTGGGAGAGAGACGTCTCCCAAGACTGACATAAAAGTGTTATGATTCTAGGGTGAAGTTTGTATACTGCAAAGACAATCTTGGCATGATGCAGAATGTCTCCCTTGTTAAGAGGGAGTGTTGACGTTTGGACAACATAAGGAAGACATTCTCTTAGAATAATAATTAATAATATAATTATTGATTAATAAATATCATATATAATAAGTAAATGAAAATAATAAATAGTTATTGATTATTCAAGGGACACATCCTTTCATGGATGGTCACCATATGTTCCCCATATATGGAACACTCATCATTGTAATAATATATCGATCATATCTCATATGAAGAAAAACAACACATACAAACTTCTCCCCCTTCCTCTGTAATGAGGTAATGGGATGACCAATCTTGGAAAACCCCTTTATAAACCTTATATAATACCCAACCAATCCCATGAAAGACCTTACCTTAGTCACATTCTGAGGGGCAAGCCAATCCATGATTGAATTTATGTTTTCAAGATCTATTGCCACTCCTTTTGTTGAGATTATGTGGCATAAATACTAGATTTATTTTTAAAAGAAGTAACACTTGATGAACTGAGCATACAATTGGTGATATCTCAACACTTGTAGAACCATTATGAGATACTCTTCATGCTCTTCTCTAGTCTTGGAGTACACCAAAATGTCATCCATAGACACTAAGACAAACTTTTCCAAATATTTGTTGAGAACGTTGTTCATTAAGCACATAAAGGTAGTTGGTGCATTGGTAACACTGAAGGGAACCACTAAAAACTCATAGTGTCCATATTTCGTTCTAAAATATAGCTTGTGTATGTCCTCATCCTTGATCCTAACTTGGTGATATCTTGATCTCAAATCAATCGTAGAGAAAATGACAACTCCTTTGAGCTGATCAAAGTGATCATTGATCTTGGGTAATGGATACTTATTCTTAATAGTCATCTTGTTTAACTTCATGTAATCAACACGCAATCATAATGTACCATCCCTTTTCTTTAAAAACGGGGCTGATGCTCCCCATAGGGACACACTTGGCTTGATGTAAGCTTAATCCAACATCTCTTTCAGTATTAACTTCACCTCCGCCAATTCTATTGCACTCATAATGTAGGGTACTTTTGATGTTAGTACCACTCCAGGCACCAATATTTTTCTAATTGAAAATGGTTTATGAATGCCTTGCAAAATTCTTGCATTTCCTTCCTCATCTTCTCATTCTAAGGTCTTATCATAAAAATTCATTTTTTCTTTGTGAACTGCTAGTCAATCCATGCCTAGAAGCACATCATATGATCTTAAAGGTAGGATATTAAAGGTTGCTTGAGTATGCAGTCCACTCATTTCAAATGGGAAATTATCTATCACCTCTACCACTTTTCTCTTTGCCCCTATGGATAATTGAACTAACTATGCCCTTGTGTGTTTCTTTCTCTATAAGGAACGTGCTTCAAAAATTTGAGGTGAAACATAACTAAGATTAGTCTAGGGTCAATTAAAATAGAGATGGGTTGCTTGGAAACTGTACCTTCCAGCTCCACTACAGAAGCTTGGTGGTATGCTTGCCAATTTTCCATAGTTGCATATATCCTGGGCATACTTCTGGCCACATTATTGACAATAGTAGTCTCCTGAACATGATAAAACTTCTTATTATCATGCTTCCTATGAGGAAAATCCCTCAACATACATGGTTATCCACAACCCCAAGACTATAGAGGCCCTTTCTTTGGTTCCTCCACTTTGTCTCTTGATTATTATGTTGGCATGTTTCCACTTTGAGATGGAACCTTTTTTTTATGCACATTTCTGCTCAATTCACCAAAATGAGATCCTTTCTTCGGATTCTTATATGGAAATGATTTAAATCCCTTCTTTTGAAATCTGTTCATATCCTTTCTTTTCCATTCCTTAGAAGGATATTGCTTATGTTTGGAATGATCATAGCAACACTTGGCCTTCCTAATAGTGTCTTTCAACGTCTTGGGATTATTGAATTCAATTATGTCCTGGCAGGACTGTGGAAATCCACTGAGAAAATGTTGTATCCTTACTTTCTCATCTTTGAGGTAAGGAACATACCTCAACAACTCCAAGAATCTCTTGGCATAAGCATCCATGGTCAGTTACCCCAATTTATGCTCATGGAATTCCTGATTTTATCATCAAAATATTTCTTCTATAGGTAATGTTTTCTGAAGTACTTCTCAAACTGCTTCTAGGTCAGTTTTCTTTCTTTCAATCCTTTTACTTACTTGAGATCTTCACACCATATGGAAGCTCCTCCATCGATTTTGAAGATGGAAATACTTGCCTTTTTATTTTCCAAGTAATTATGTACTCGAAAGTACTTATTTATACCCAACATCCAAGCCTTAGATTCTTCTCCCTTCTTGATTTCTCCATCAAAAGTAGGTGGCTTATCATTCTTGAATTCTTCAGTCAGAGAACTCTGTGAATGTCTCTTCCTCTTATTCTTAGGAACACTCAATCTGGTGTCATTGTTGGACAGTTCTTCGGAAGTGGACTTCCTACTATATGACTTTGTGGAAATGATTCCACTATATTTAACCTTCCTTGCAACTCGATGCATTTTCTTGAAAGAACTTCTTCCCACATTCCTATGGATTAATCCATTCTTTTGGCCATCTGATGGGGTTTTTAACCTCTCTCATTATTGTAATTTTGTGTTACTAGTGGTTAGGCCTTGATGTAGGTGCTTTTGAATCTTTGATAAGCTTTGCAGTAACACTTCATTAATTTCTTCCTACTTAGCCTGAGTGATCCGGATTATTTTCAGCACGAAATACGAGCGGAGATATAATAAAGAAATGAAAAGATATATCGCAGATATTCAATAATATAACATGAATGTATCAGAGATGCAACCATAAACACAGATATATAGTAATACATGATTTCTATTAATGAAATAAATGTACAGAGACTGTAAAAATACAGAGTGAAAGACTCGTTAGAATGGTGGCAGCTTATCTCTGAGAAGAGATGTGACGGCTACTCGCATTCTCAAGAAGATGATTACAATGAGGCTCTAAAGGCCTTTTTACAATAAACAGGAATGCCAAAAACCCTAGACATCCAAAAACCTAACCCTAGGAGATGAAGCGCCAAAAGTCATGTGGGCCCCGTTTGGGTAAGTTAGTACATCAACTTCTTAGGGTCGTAACTTTTTCATACGATCTCTGTTTTAGGTGTATAATAGCTCGTTGGAAAGGTCTCATAGAGGAGATTCATTTTGGGGGCTCAATCATGCCTTCAGCTATCAATGAGAACCTCGATCTCAAAAAACCTTCATTTGGGCCCTCAAAATAGCCTCGAAAGTTAAAACCTGCTAAAAATAGTAAATTGCCAAAATTGCCAGAAAATTGTTTTGAGCCAGTTGGAAAAGGTGGGTGGCCACCGATATCCACCTAGATCACTGATATCTCACGAGCCTCTTTTTCTCCTCCTTCAAACTTTTGACAATGGTTACCAAATCTAGAGGGGTTTCTCTGGCCCTCTGACCATTAGATTCCTCATCTATGAGATGTGAGGTGTCTTCCATGCCACACTACACCATTCACCTCTGCATGTGTTATGTGTTTAAATAAAAAACCATTGTTAGCCATTACATCAACGGTTTAAACATGCATTCTAGTAAAACACAAGATTTATTAAATAGTCAAGCAATCTTGGTGACCCATTTAAGCCTAGAGTTTGAACTTCACTTTGATACCACTCTGTAAAACACCCAACCCCATAACTCTCTCTTAGAATGGTGGGATGTTCACTTTTCCTCTGTTGTCTAGGTGATAGTTCAAGTCATCAATGTTCCAATGAGAACTTCTCTTATCACAAAATTTGTTGTATTAAATTCTACTTATTCAATCCCCAAAGTTGCCAATGAAAACCCCTCTACAGAGCTTATTGTAATGAAAATGGATATATATGCCCCTAATCAGAGGGCTAGAGTTACTTCTTTCCACTATATCAATTATATATAGCAATTCAGACTCCTTCCCATCAGAGTACCTGATTGCTAATATCAATATCCTCTCCAACGACTCCATTCTGATGGATTGCCTTCTTAGATCCAATAGACCTCGGACTTGGAGAGGAATGGCCCTGATCCATTTGATTCTTCAACTTATATAATGGTTATCATCCACCTCTCTAATTACTCATTAGGATATCAAGTGGGACCCATGATGATCCTATGGCTAAGTTTCACATGTTTCCCTTCATTGATCAACAATCCTCCTTCACTCTCGGATCCCATCACCATCTAAGCACATTCACCATAGTGCCATGAAACTCCCTGAATGATTCACTTCGAACACATATGCTCTGATAGATCTAATGATCCTCATTCACCTCATTTGTCGGTCTAAACCCATTTAGGGATTACAACTACACAACATTTAATAGTCCTAGGCCTTCTCCCTTAGGTTGAATCCTACGTAAATAAACAACTGAGATCCTACAGGACATATCTGACAGATCAATGGTCCTCGGACTTCCCTGTCTTCGAACTCCTATCTCGTACCCTTTATCATGGCCTTCAATAGTATTCCTTTCAACAGACCTATATGTGACATCAACGGTCAAAATCTTGTCATCTAATCCTCTGATAGTTAAATGGTTGTCACTGACTCAGAGTTTCTTCCATATAATTCCTGATACAACCTTTCAATAGGCCATTATGACAGCCACATCCTCCGACCGATAGTCAGGATCTACTCGTTGCACCAAATTCAACAACGGTGGTTCCCTTTGACTTAAAACACATGTTTTCATCCAATTAGCAGTTTGATTTATGACAAGTAACCATTTCAAGGTTTATTCTAGGTCATTTCTAAGGTTTTGTTGGACCTTCTTGGCTCACACCCTTACTGAAGATTTTCATATCCTAAAAATTTTCCATTTAAAGGTAAGAGGTTTCACAGGGCTTGAAGCTCCCTAACCATTTTGAAACTCTCCTCAAATTTCATGGTTCTCTTGTTAGTCTCCGAGTGAATATTTTATTCATATCTTACAAACTTTCTACTCAAAGACTAGCATAAATCATAGGTTTAAACCTATGTTGTCATTACACAACCGATTAAGGTTTATGTATTGCAATTTTTTGTTTCAAAGGCTTGCAATTTTTCACAGGGTACACCCTACCTTTGCACTTCCTACTTGGTTACATAGATTTGTCAGGTTAACAGTGAAAACAAACATGTATAATCCATTTTACTTAGGAATTTAACCATTCCTTCATATATTCACATTCATCATACAAACCATAAAACAATATATTTGCATTATAATCAAACATGTTAATCTAAAACACTTATCTTTTCAGTGAAATATCATACCATGCAACTAACTGAGAGAGGATGCCTTCCCTCCCAACCTTAGGCTATGTTGCAGAGTGCGTTCCTACAACATGCCACCCCTATTCCAAGCCATGATATCACAAGGGTATTGATTAAGTTGTCGGTCTAGCCAAATAAATTGTCTAGGGAGGTTACTCTCCTCCTCTCAAGTAGCCACAACAAAAGTTTCCCTCTTCCCACTAAGCTCAGGACCTCCACGGGTTTATCAAGAACATTCCCAAATGGATTTCCTTTGCACAAGGGATTCCCTTCTCTACTAAACAATCCCTCAATGACTTCCCCTTACCAATGCACGTTTCTTTCCAGTAACCACCAAGTCACGACCCTATGTTTCTCCAATATCGATCTAGGTCTTCTCTATTCCAGGGTGACCATTAATTTTGGGAAATATTTCTATTTTCTTCATGAAAAATTCCCAACTACTCTGTTTCTCAGAGAAAAGCGCGTGACTCTCCTCCCCACTGCTTCATCCAACCATGATTCATATGGAACTCATTGTGTTCTTTTTGGTTCTCTATGAGAACTCATTCACAACTCCTCAGGGCTCTGTAATGCCCTTATATGAAGTCTTAGCATAATTACAATCATGGGGGGAAATAGGGTGTTACAGACACCTAGTTCTAAGGCTCTCTTCCTTAATTATGTAGTGAATTCCCAGACTGACTACCCCTGCATTTTCCTAAAGTAGTGCCACACAATCTATTGTTTCTCGTCATATCCAATTGGGTAAAATTAGGCTTTAATCATGTCCTTGAACACCTCCCAATCGGTCATCGATGGTTCATTTTCTAGTGATCTACCTGCTTCATCACTCTCCCACCATGCCAAAGCATAGCCTTCAAGCTTTAGTTTGGTGAATACAATAATCTTCTTTCTAATAATTTTTTGTACACCGAATTACAGTTCCATCTATTAGCCATTGGTTCAATTTGATGGAATCAATTTCTCCAACATAAGGCTTGATCTCCACCTTGGGATATACATGGAAAGGAACTGACATTTTGTTATAGTTGTATTCTCCAACCTTTGTCTTAGTCCTAATCTTTGACTCATGTTTCTCCTTTCTCTTGAACTCTTCTAGGCTAGCCTTTTGTTCTTTATGTTCAGTATTTGTTGAAGGTGTTTCCATCCCCTTAACTATTGGTAGTTGTGTTACCATCATTGTAAGTGTGGAAATGATTTGCTCTAATCGATCCAACCTTACTCTAAGATATTCTTCTTGATCTTCTCCAAGATGAACCCCTGCTATTATTAGTGCTTTGCTTCTTTGAAGGCCCAACAAAAATTCTTGTCTACTTCTCCTATACTCACTATGAGTACTTACCATATAGGTCTCACCAAGTATATTCAAACTTGGGATTTAATACCATATGATCTGTAAATGGTCAGCTCATAACTTGTTTGCTTCACCAACATGGAACCTTGTACAGTTTTGACAATCCACAATTCATGTGAGGATTCTTCTTGAACAAAGTTGGAAACATCACTTCTTAATGAAAATAGAAGATAACCAATACTCCATGTACACTCACCATGTTAAACAATATTAAAAGAGAAAGGTGATCCATGTTTGTCCTTTGACCAAAATCATTTCCAAATATCATCAAGCTCATGCACTAAATCATATTCCAAGGTAATAGTTCAAGTTATAAGTGTGAATCTCACGTGAAAGAATGTGAAATGGACTTGGACCACTAAATTCCAATGCATGGAAAGAGAAAAAATAAAATAAAAATTAATCGTTTCTTCATTTTTTAGCATGAAAAACTCACACTCAGCCATAAAACTCCAAAAAAGATCGAGTTCAAGGATGTCTAGTGAATTTTGAAATTCTTGTCAGCTAGAGGCAGCATACGACCAACCTATGGCCTTAGGAAACCCACATGCCACCTTCTATCGGTGTTGTTTTCCTAGTACAATGTTCATGTGAATATAGAGGTAGCATATGAACACAATAAAATATCTAGGCAAGCTTAGAGATAAACAAAACTTCTTCTCATTGTAATTAGTGAAGGAGGAATCCCTTCAAAATGACTCCAACAATGAAATAGTTTAAAACATGAACAAATTAGAAA
>ML783150.1:372971-383800 GCA_009831015.1 Picea engelmannii | reverse complement strand
TTTTTCAACCTAAAAAATAGAACGTCTCTTATGGTTGAGGACCAACTTCCATCAAATGTTAGATTCAATGTTTGTGTCAAGTTTGCATGTGCATGCCACAATGGCTATGTTGCAATGCAACTTAGGTGATGTTTTATCTTCTCTTATCTTCATTAGTTTTCAAAGGAAAGTTTATATACCATCATTATGTTGTCCATTATTAATGTTAGTCATGCCATTGTAATTTGTTGACCATGCAAATTGCAAAACCATATTTATTTAAACAACAGCATTTAATTTTGCAAACAAACTCTACTTCAAAGTTTTTACATTATTTTCTCTTCTCTTTGTTTTGAAGACATTATGAAGACATTATATAAATGACATTTTTTTTTAAATTGTACAAAATTGCAATTCTCTTTTCGAATGTCTTTCTTTGCTCTTAGACATTTCCCCGTTACCCAGAGTTATTATGTTACCAAGAGTTATTTATTAGAAAAAATATCAACCATATATTTGTTGGGTTTCTTTATCACAAAAAGTATCAATAATATACTTGTCGGAGTTCTTTACTCTGAAAAGTATCTTATGCTTAATGTTTTTGAGATTTCGCTAAGGAATATAATAAACATCTTGATGAAAAAGAACTTTGGATGAGGTCGGTGGACTAATTATTTTTATTTATAATAAACATTTAATATTATATTAATTAAAAATAAAACTTACAAATACAACTTTATAAAAATACGAAATATCATATTTATTGGTCATTGACTAAGAGGAAAAGTCAATAAACTTTAAAACCATTAAAAAATATTTTAAAGCAAAAATAAAATAGTAAATGAATGGAAAAGAGAAAAAAAGCATTTGCCCAGGTCAATAATAATAAATATATTAGTAAGAAGATTCCCAATTATAGAGAAAACTCCATGCGGACAAAGTGGAAAGGACAAACGACTTAAGTCCATGCGGACAAAGTGGAAAGGACAAATGACTTTTAGAATCACTAGAAGCTATTCCGCAGAAGAATAAGACTAAATGACAGAGGACTTTTTAGAGTCACTAATGAAAAAGACATATGCCAAGTCAAATCCACTCAACACATGCATTTTATTGAAAAAAAAACAAATATACAAAATTCAAGGCCTTAGTATTAGTTTAAATGTTCTATTTTTTTGGGTTGTTTTTTGATAATTTTTTCGGTTTGATTTTGTTTGAAATCAGGTGATGAATAGTTGGATCTGCATATTTGAGTGGCTAAGTTTGTATAATCCAAGTGTCCCTTGTGTTTTTCAACAGGCGAATTCATTTATGCATTCAAAAATGCAATTTAAACAACAGAAAATAGCAATTTTGTCCAAATTTACATGGCCGGCCAAAAAACCCAAAAGGTAGAACGTTTAGCCAACACCGCGATGATGAATGGTTGGATCTGCATATTTGAGTGGCTAAGTTTGTATAATCCGAGTGTCTCAGGGGTTTTTCACCACGCTGAATCCATTTATGCATTCAAAAATACAATTTAAACAACAAAAAGTAGCAATTTTGTCCAAATTTACATGGCTGACCAAAAAACCCAAAAGGTAGAACGTTTAGCCAACACAATGGTGGTGAATGGTTGGATCTACAGATTTGAGCGGCTAAGTTTGTATAATCCGAGTGTCCCAGGGGTTTTTCAGCAAGTTGAATCCATTTATGCATTCAAAAATGCAATTTAAACAACAAAAAAATAGCAATTTTGTCCAAATTTACATGGCCGACCAAAAAACCCAAAAGGTAGAACGTTTGGCCAACATCGCACTAATGAATGGTTGGAACTGTAGATTTGAGTGGCTAAGTTTGTATAATCCGAGTGTCCCTGGGGTTTTTCAACATGCTCAATTCATTTATGCATTCAAAAATGCAATTTAAACAACAGAAAATAGCAATTTTGTCCAAATTTACATGGTCGACCAAAAAACCCAAGGATCTGCAGATTTGAGTGGCTAAGTTTGTATAATCCGAGTGTCCCAGGGGTTTTTCAGCACGCTGAATCCATTTATGCATTCAAAAATGCAATTTAAACAACATAAAATAACAATTTTGTCCAAATTTATATGGCCGGCCAAAAAACCCAAAAGGTAGAACGTTTAGCCAACACAGCGGTGATGAATGGTTGGATCTACAGATTTGAGTGGCTAAGTTTGTATAATCCGAGTGTCCCAAGGGTTTTTCAGCAAGCTAAATCCATTTATGCATTCAAAAATGCAATTTAAACAACAAAAAATAGCAATTTTGTCCAAATTTACATCGCAGGCCAACAAACCCAAAAGGTAAAACGTTTAGCCAACCTCGTAGTTTAAACGTTCTAAGTTAAGTTTTGTTTTTTTTATGATAGTTTTTGGTCATATTTGTTCTAAATTTGGTGAAAAAATGTTAGATCTGCATATTTGAGTGATTAATTCTATTTAATCTAATTGTTTTAGGGGGTTTTCTACATGCTAAATCTATTTCTGCATTAACACGTTGAATCCATTTATGCATTAACAATGCAATTTAAACAACAGAAAAACCGGAAGAAAAAAACAAAACGTAGAACATTTAGACAACGCCAAATTAAAAGTGCATTATTCAAAGGACTTAGACCTATAGGTGGATTGGCAAAACCACCCTCTTTTCCTAGAGATCTCAGATTCAAGTCCAAATGTTTAACTGATCTTATGACTGACTGTCTGAGAGATATCACATTCAAGTCCAAATGTTTAGCTAATCTTATGACTGCCCATAATATGTAAACCAAAGCAATGGTTTAACCTCTGACAAGGAAAAAAATGAAAAAGTTGAGTAAAAGTTGTGGGTTGTTCGATTTCAAATCTGATTTGGTGATTTAGAAGTCATTCCTTTTACGTTTGTGTCGGCCTGCACCCGGTCAAAGAATAGAATTTTCTTACCAGTACCATGGAATGCATGCGCACATTATACGATGTATCTTTCAAGAGATATCGTGAAGACTTCAAAGTCAAGCAGGCTTCTCAGGGAAACATGCAATATAATACATACATCAAACTCTCCCTCCAAGTATCATGAGAGCCCCTCTCCTGCCTTCACCCGGGACGAAGATGATCAATTTTTGTGGAATGCATTCATGGTCGTTCCTCGCTGTAAGTACAAAATAACACAAAATAAGTGCATTTGGGCTTATATCCCAATGTGCCATGTGGAGATCACATTAGGACATGTCAAGGGAGTTTACCCTTGACGTCACACACTATGGGAGTTGACCCTAGTGTTTCTAGACGGTGTAGCCTCTAGAAGTCCACATTAGAGTGCCATCATCCATGTGTGACAAATATTTTTCTACTATGGTGGCTATGTACCACTGGCAGAGATTGCATGTCTCTAGACAGTAGTTGTGTACTACTATGAAAAGATACCTCCCTAGCTAAGAGGGAGTGTTGATGTTTCAACATCGGGTGTAACTTCTCCTAGATTGGGCTGCAGAACAAGGGAGATAGGATACATTTATCATAAAGGTGCACTTGTGGTAAATGGGCCTTGACGTAGTCTTTCCTTGATCATGACAAGGAATAATATGGACTCGAGGTTCTTGAAGTGCTTTCCACGTGCCAGTTAGCATCAGGATAACATTCACTCACAGGTGTGTACTTGTGGTGAAATTTATTGGTGTGGTATTTGTCCTAGTCATGGTGATTTTACAAGGAATGATAAAGACTCGAGATGCTATATGTTATTACATGCGGACCCAGAGTGAGCATGATCTTAGAGAGAGTTAATTGGCTAAGAGCGAGAGCCACAGAAGGAGTTTCTCCTCGGTTCAGGTGGGAGAGAGACGTCTCCCAAGACTGACATACTAGTGTCATGATTCTAGGGTGAAGTTTGTATACTTCAGAGACAATCTTGGCATGATGCAGAATGTCTCCCTTGTTGAGAGGGAGTGTTGATGTTTGGACAACATCAGGAAGGCATTCTCTTAGAATAATAATTAATAATATAATTATTGATTATTAAATATCATATATAATAAGTAAATGAAAATAATAAATAGTTATTGATTATTCAAGGGACACATCCTTTCATGGATGATCACCATATCTTCCCCATATATGGAACACTCATCATTGTAATAATATATCGATCATATCTCATATGAAGAAAAACAACACATACAAACTTCTCCCCCTTCCTCTGTAATGAGGTAATGGGATGACCAATCTTGGAAAATCCTTTTATAAACCTTATATAATACCCAACCAATCCCATGAAAGACCTTACCTTAGTCACATTCTGAGGGGCAAGTCAATCCATGATTGAATTTATGTTTTCGGGATCTACTGCCACTCCTTTTGTTGAGATTATGTGGCCTAAATACTAGATTTATTTTTAAAAGAAGTAACACTTGATGAACTGAGCATACAATTGGTGATATCTCAACACTTGTAGAACCATTCTGAGATACTCTTCATGCTCTTCTCTAGTCTTGGAGTACACCAAAATGTCATCCATAGACACTAAGACAAACTTTTCCAAATATTTGTTGAGAACATTGTTCATTAAGCACATAAAGGTAGTTGGTGAATTGGTAAGACAAGAGGGAACCACTAAAAACTCATAGTGTCCATATGTCGTTCTAAAATATAGTTTGTGGATGTCCTCATCCTTGATCCTAACTTGGTGATATCATGATCTCAAATCAATCGTAGAGAAAACGACAACTCCTCTGAGTTGATCAAAGAGATCATTGATCTTGGGTAATGGATACTTATTCTTAATAGTCATCTCGTTTAACTTCATGTGATCAACACACAATCATAATGTACCATCCTTTTTCTTTAAAAATAGGGCTGATGCTCCCCATAGGGACACACTTGGCTTGATGTAACCTTAATCCAACATCTCTTTCAGTATTAACTTCACCTCCACCAATTCTGTTGTGCTCATAATGTAGGGTACTTTTGATGCTAGTACCACTCCAGGCACCGATATTTTTCTAACTGAATATGGTTTATGAATGCCTTGCAAAATTCTTGCATTTCCTTCCTCATCTTTGCATTCTAAGGTCTTCTCATAAAAATTCAACTTTTCTTTGTGAACTGCTAGCCAATCCATGCCTAGAAGCACATCATATGATCTTAAAGGTAGGATATTCAAGGTTGCTTGAGTATGCAATCCATCATTTTAAATGGGAAATTATTTATCGCCTCTACCACTTTTCTCTTTACCCCTATGGATAATTGAACTAACTATGCCCTTGTGTGTTTCTTTCTCTATAAGGAACATGCTTCAAAAATATGAGGTGAAACATAACTAAGATTAGTCCAGGGTCAATTAAAATAGAGATGGGTTGCTTGGAAACTATACCTTCTAGCTCCACTACAGAAGCTTGGTGGTATGCTTGCCAATTTTTCATAGTTGCATATATCCTGGGCATGCTTCTAGCCACATCGTTGACAATAGTAGTCTCCTAAACATGATAAAACTTCTTATTATCATGCTTCCTATGAGGAAAATCCCTCAACATACGTGGTTATCCACAACCCCAACACTGTAGAGGCCCTTTCTTTGGTTCCTCCACTTTGTCTCTTGACTATTATGTTGGCATGTTTCCACTTTGAGATGGAACGTTTTGTTGATGCACATTTCTGCTCAATTCACCAAAATGAGATCCTTTCTTCGGATTCTTATATGGAAATGATTTAAATCCCTTCTTTTGAAATCCGTTCATATCCTTTCTTTTCCATTCCTTAGAAGGATCTTGCTTATGTTTGGAATGATCATAGAAACACTTGGCCTTCCTAATAGTGTCTTTCAATGTATTGGGATTATTGAATTCAATTATGTCCTGGTAGGACTGTGGAAATCCACTAAGAAAATGTTGTATCCTTACTTTCTCATCTTTGAGGTAAGGAACATACCTCAACAACTCCAAGAATCTCTTGGCATAAGCATCCATGGTCAGTTGTCCCAACTTATGCTAATGGAATTCATGATTTTATCATCAAAATATTTCTTCTATAGGTAATGTTTTTTGAAGTACTTCTCAAACTGCTTCTAGGTCAGTTTTCTTTCTTTCAATCCTTTTACTTCCTTGAGATCTTCACACCATATGGAAGCTCCTCCATTGATGTTGAAGATGGGAATACTTGCCTTTGTATTTTCCGAGTAATTATGTACTCAAAAGTACTTATTTATACCCAACATCCAAGCCTTAAATTCTTCTCCCTTCTTGATTTCTCCATCAAAAGTAGGTGGCTTATCATTCTTGAATTCTTCAGTCAGAGAACTCCGTGAATGTATCTTCCTCTTCTTCTTAGGAACACTCGATATGGTTTCACTGTTGGACAGTTCTTCGGAAGTGGACTTCCTACTATATGACTTTGTGGAAATGATTCCACCATATTGAACCTTCCTTGCAATTCGATGCATTTTCTTGAAAGAACTTCTTCCCACATTCATTTGGATTAATCCATTCTTTTGGGCATCTGATGGGGTTTTCAACCTCTCTAATTATTGTAATTTTGCGTTACTAGTGGTTAGGCCTTGATGTAGGTGCTTTTGAATATTTGATAAGCTCTACAGTAACACTTCATTAATTTCTTCCTACTTAGCCTGAGCTCTCACGAGCCTCTTTTTGTCTGCCTTCAAACTTTTGACAGTGGCTACCAAATCTAGAGGGGTTTCTCTAACCCTCTGACCATTAGATTTCTCATCTATGAGATGTGAGGTGTCTTCCATGCTACACTACACCATTCACCTCTACTTGTGCTATGTGTTTAAATAACAAACCATTGTTAGCCATTACATCAACAGTTTAAACATGCATTCTGGTAAAACACAAGATTTATTAAATAGTCAAGCAATCTTGGTGACCCATTTAATCCTAGAGTTTGAACTTCACTTTGATACCACTCTGTAAAACACCCAACCCCGTAACTCTCTCTTAGAATGGTGGGACGTTCACTTTTCCTTTGTTGTCTAGGTGATAGTTCAAGTCATCAATGTTCCAATGAGAACTTCTCTTATCACAAAATTTGTTGTATTAAATTCTACTTATTCAATCCCCAAAGTTGCCAATGAAAACCCCTCTACGGAGCTTATTGTAATGAAAAGGGATCCATATGCCCCCAATCAGAGGGCTAGAGTTACTTCTTGCCACTAGATCAACGATATATAGCAATTCAGACTCCTTCCCATCAGAGTACTCGATTGCTAATATCAATATCCTCTCCAATGGCTCCATTCTGATGGATCGCCTTCTTAGATCCAACTGTCCTCGGACTTGGAGAGGAATGGCCCCGATCCATTTGGTTCTTCAACTTATATAATGGTTATCGTCCACCTCTCTAATTACTCATTAGGATATCAAGTGGGGCCCATGATGATCCTATAGCTAAGTTCCACATATTTCCCTTCATTGATCAACAATCATGCTTCACTCTCGGATGCCATCACCATCTGAGCACATTCACCCCAGTGCCATGAAAATCCCTGAACAATTCACTCTGACCACATATGCTCTGATAGATCTGATGATCCTAATTCACCTCATTTGTCGATCTAAACCCATTAAGGGAATACAACTGCACAACATTTAATATTCCTAGGCTTTCTCCCTTAGGTTGAATCCTACGTAAATAAACAACTGATATCCTACATGACATATCTGACGGATCAATGGTCCTCGGACTTCCCTGTCTTCAGACTCCTATCTCGTACCCTTTATCCTAGCCTTCAATAGTCTTCCTTTCAACAGACCTATATGTGACATCAACGGTCACAATCTCGTCATCTAATCCTCTGATAGTTAAATGGTTGTCACTAACTCAGAGTTTCGTCCATATAATTCCTGATACAACCTTTCACTAGGCCATTATGACAACCACATCCTCCGATCGATAGTCGGGATCTACTCGTTGCACCAAATTCAACAATTATGGTTCTCTTTGACTTAAAACACATGTTTTCATCCAATTAGCAGTCTGATTTAGGACAAGTAACCATTTCAAGGTTTATTCTAGGTCATTTCTAAGGTTTTGTTGGACCTTCTTGGCTCACACCCTTACTGAGTAACTGACTAGGGAAATTTTGTCGTGGGCTTGGATGAAGATTTTCATATCCTAAAAACTTTCCATTTAAAGGCAGGAGGTTTCATAGGGCTTGAAGCTCTCTAACCATTTTGAAACTCTCCTCAAATTTCATGGTTATCTTGTTAGTCTCTGAGTGAATATTTTATTCATATCTTACAAACTTTCCACTCAAAGACTAGCATAAATCATAGGTTTAAACCTATGTTGTCATTACACAACCGATGAAGGTTTATGTATTGCAAGCTTTATGTTTCAAAGGCTTGCAATTTTTCACAGGGTACACCCTACCTTTGCACTTCCTACTTGGTTACATAGTTTTGTCAGGTTAACAGTGAAAACAAACATGTATAATCCAATTTACTTAGGAATTTAACCATTCCTTCATATATTCACATTCATCATACAAACCATAAAACAATATATTTGCATTATAATCAAACATGTTAATCTAAAACACTTATCTATTCAGTGAAATATCATACCATGCAACTAACTGAGAGAGTATGTCTTTCCTCCCAACCTTAGGCTATGTTGCAGAGTGCGTTCCTACAACATGCCACTCCTATGCCAATCCATGATATCACAAGGGTATTGATTAAGTTGTTGGTCTAACCAAATAAATTGTCCAGGGAGGTTACTCTCCTCCTCTCAACTAGCCACAACAAAAGTTTCCCTCTTCCCACTAAGCTCGAGACCTCCACGGGTTTATCAAGAACATTCCCAAATGGATTTCCTTTGCACAAGGGATTCCCTTCTCTACTAAACAATCCCTCAATGAATTCCCCTTACCAATGCATGTTTCTTTCCAGTAATCACCAAGTCACGACCCTATGTTGCTCCAATATCGATCTAGGTCTTCTCTATTCCAGGGTGACCATTAATTTTGGGAAATATTTCTATTTTCTTCATGAAAAAATCCCAACTACTCTGTTTCTCAGAGAAAAGCGTGTGACTCTCCTCCCCACTACTTCATCCAACCATGATTCATATGGAACTCATTGTGTTCTTTTTGGTTCTCTATGAGAACTCATTCACAACTCCTCAGGGCTCTGTAATGCCCTTATATGAAGTCTTAGCATAATTACAATAATGGGGGGAAATAGGGTGTTACAGACACCTAGTTGTAATGCTCTCTTCCTTAATTATGTAGTGAATTCTCGGACTGACTACCCCTGCATTTTCCTAAAGTAGTGCCACACAATCTATTGTTTCTCGTCATATCCAATTGGGTAAAATTAGGCTTTAATCATGTCCTTGAACACCTCCCAATCGGTCATCAATGGTTCATTTTCTAGTGATCTACCTGCTTCATCACTCTCCCACCATGCCAAAGCATGGCCTTCAAGCTTTAGTTTGGTGAATACAATCATCTTCTTTCTAATAATTTTTTGTACACCGAATTACAGTTCCATCTGTTAGCCATTGGTTCAATTTGATGGAATCAATTTCTCCAACATAAGGCTTGATCTCCACCTTGGGATCTACATGGAAAGGAATTGACATTTTGTTATAGTTGTATTCTCCCACCTTTTCTTAGTCCTAATCTTTGACTCATGTTTCTCCTTTCTCTTGAACTCTTCCAGGCTAGCCTTTAGTTCTTGATGTTTAGTCTTTGTTGAAGGTGTTTCCATCCCCTTAACTATTGGTAGTTGTGTTATGTGGAAACGATTTTCTCTAATCGATCCAACCTTACTCTAGGATATTCTTCTTGATCTTCTCCAAGATGAACCCCTGCTATTATTGGTGCTTTGCTTCTTTGAAGGCCCAACAAAAATTCTTGTCTACTTCTCCTATACTCACTATGAGTACTTACCATATAGGTCTCACCAAGTATATTCAAACTTGGGATTTAATACCATATGATCCGTAAATGGTCGGCTCATAACTTGTTTGCTTCACCAACATGGAACCTTGTACAGTTTTGACAATCCACAATTCATGTGAGGATTCTTCTTGAACAAAGTTGGAAACATCACTTCTTAATGAAAATAGAAGATAACCAATACTCCATGTACACTCACCATGTTAAACAATATTAAAAGAGAAAGGTGATCCATGTTTGTCCTTCTACCAAAATCATTTACAAATATCATCAAGCTCATGCACTAAATCATATGTCAAGGTAATAGTTCAAGTTATAAGTGTGAATCTCACGTGAAAGAATGTGAAATGGACTTGAACCACTAAATTCCAATGCATGGAAAGAGAAAAAATAAAAAAAATAATCTTTTCTTCATTTTTTAGCATGAAAAACTCACACTCAACCATAAAACTCCAAAAAAGATCGAGTTCAAGGATGTCTAGTGAATTTTGAAATTCTTGTCGGCTAGAGGCAGCATACGACCCACCTATGGCCTTAGGAAACCCACATGCCACCTTCTCTCGGTGTTGTGTTCCTCGTACACTGCTCATGTGAACATAGAGGTAGCATATGAACACAATAAAATGTCTAAGCAAGATTAGAGATAAACAAAACTTCTTCTTGTTGTAATTAGTGAAGGAGGAATCCCTTCAAAATGACTCCAACAATGAAATAGTTTAAAACATGAACAAATTAGAAAATTCCTAAAGAAATGCAACAGCTCTATGATAGTAGCCATAGATTTCTAATGTTTGAAATGGATGAAAGGAAAAGAATAAAGATCCATTGGAGTTATTCTTTTACTTGTGGGGAGTGAAATTATGAAGAAAATCCCCAATAATATAATTGGGAGTGAATTCTCAGCTCAATAAGTAAACACAACAACCATTTAAAATATAGAGCGA
>ML783150.1:350043-360413 GCA_009831015.1 Picea engelmannii | reverse complement strand
TTTCTTCAGTAGGCATACCTTTGTTAAATAGAGGCTCTCCAAATATGTTCTCAAGGTGCAAGTTCTCTCCAAACATCAAATGGAAGATATGTGGCAGCATTGTACCTATAATCTCATGATCAAATAAGTGAATAACAGGTGAATACAAGAATGTTGTAGTGTATGGAACTGGAACTAATTGAAATTTTGTGTACTCATACAAACCCATCACAAAATAATGAAAATCCAACAAGAAGCAATTACAAGATTCACTAGAGAGTGTGGTTAAAAAATGAACTAACAATACACTCAACCAATGTTTTAAATCAATGAACGGGTCTAATCTTACAAAGTATCTTTGTTGTAGTTCTCATGGTTTATGTAGAATGCAAGAATAGGTTAAAACCAAAACTACATCAACTATACACAACTATTAACATGATGAGATAACAAGATTTTGTTTACACTAGAAATCCACATGGAAAAACCAGGTCCTAGAGGATTTTCAGTAAGAGGATTTGATCAAAAAGGGGTGAGCTATGCATTGTTACTCACTATTAGAAACAAATTTACAAGTGGATTGAACTCAACACAAATATTTTCCCATGCATTGTACCATATTGAGCCTCCAAGCTGAGCCACATTACTACAAAAACAACTTAGCATATTTTGATACCATTTAAAAATCTTACTGCACGCAACATGTAAAATGACTCATGAAACTAATAGCATAATAAAAATCTATGAATGCAATAAATCAAACAAACACACAACATTCAAATATTCATTTACATAGCAGAATAATCATAATAAATACAACATAAAACTTAATTGTTTATAGAATAACCAATTGGATGTGTATGAAGGATGTTCCTCCCAACCACAAAAACAAGCCACCCCCGAGTTGAGGCTATGAGTCCGCAAGGAGGTCTGGCCATCTTGGTTTTCCACTCTCCAAAATCAGTATCCAAAAAATCCAAGCTCTACTCCAACAACAGTTCCAATCCACCAACTCTCTTCCCTACAACCTACACAACCCAAGGATTGGGATCCCCCTTCACTACACACAATCCCTTGGGCCTTCTTACTTCTCTCCAAGGTTCCAGTGCACTCAGTTGGATAGGAATATCCCAGCTGAGAACTCCAAAAACTCTCAACTGCTCCAAGATTTCTCACAATGTCTTTCACAAGGCTCTCGAGCCATTTACTCAACAGTGAAATACATCAGATGCACACAACCCATTTTTATAGGAACACGAGACACAATTCTAGCATAAACACAACCCGATAATGGTTTCCTTCAAGCACAACATGGTTGGTTCTCTTTCCAACACTCAACTCCACTCTTTCTTCCCAAAGTTAGCTTGTAAAAATTGTCCTCTCTTTCTATACAAATTTCATTTGCTCCCATGCATGTTGACTCTCACACTCCTCCATGTTGATTGTACTCAACCCGTAGTCACTAAATCTATGAGGTGACCTCACACACTAACCCTCTTACATGAATTCAATGTTAGAGTGTATAATCACTCAAATGGAGGATTTTATGGTAATGACAAATTAGCTCAAGCAAATGACATGAGATTCCCTTAGATCCCCCTTTATCCCCCCTCTCTTGTGGAATCATAGCCCCCCATCATTTCCATCCCTCTTGTATCGCAACAAGCGATCATTATTTTATTAATTATTTCAATGTACCATTTACATAGTTTGACCCTCATCCATATTAATCAATATGGGCTCTTTTCCAAACAATATTGGCTCACTAGCCTAAATCACATTTATGCAATCACGTTATATTTGTGGGGATTGAAACTAGGGATATTACATCCCCTCCCCCTTATTTTTGCACTGTCCTCAGTGCACAACACCTTATAGGTGTACATACATATTAAAATGCTAGGCTCTTGGCCTAATATCATATAGACATTCTAACCCAAACATATATACACTGGCACCTTAGCCAAGACATATATACATAGGCACTTTGGCCCAAAATCATACACAACATTTTCACATTTTATAATTCTGACAACAACTCCAACTAGTAATCTCCCTTTCCCCTCAGTTTGCACAACCCAAGGTAGTGTACCCCCTTCTCTTATTTGAAATCCCTCAGGCTATATGACTCCACTCTAGGCTCCAATCCAAAACCATCTAGGAAGTATCATAGATGTGGATTTATAAATTTTAGTTGCAACATATTTCGCAATTTTTCGATTCCCACAATAATTCCAACCAACAGGATCTCATTCCCCTCAACTTGCACAACCCAAGGAAGTGTAACCCCTTCTCGGCACTGTAGTCCCTTAGGATGTACCACTTCCCTCTAGGGCTCCAACACAAGGTTGATTAGGAAGTCTCAGATTTGTTTCTCTAGGGACTCTATCTGTCATAATGGAATCTCCAAACCGTCAAGTAGTTGCAAAAGTGCTTCCCACATTGCATCCTTTAGCTCCACTCTACTTCTTTCAAGCTGAAAAAATTCCACTAGACTTTACTCGTTCCATGGCTTTGTCCTTGAGTTCCATTTCTTTTGGTGCTCTTCTTTCCAAATACTTGGTCCATGTCTTCATTCTTTAGAAATTCCCATACAACCATCATGAAAACATACATGTTATAGACATTATCATATAACAATTATATTTTCTACAAGATTCCTCAACTTTGCAATGTAACATTTATTCAAAAGTAAGTTTGTAACCATAACACAATACTTATTTGTATGGATATCCTGCGCTTCACAAAGTTGCCATGAGAAAGAGTTTACTTCATTGTCCTATCTTGACACACCCTCATGATTCCATCCACCATGCCATGTTCATTATCATGTTGCCTCTTCCTTGCTATATCACCCTTCAGGCTCAAACAGTCCCTTCTTTGCTACACAATATCTTAGGCGATCCATCTTGCCAAGGATTCTACACACAAGGAGAACACAAACCCATCGTCATACTTCCACTAGTAGTTTGCATCATGTGGCAATAAAAGGGTTCCAGTGTTCTAACATTAGTCTTCTTCCCGAGTTTTCCAGTTTCAATATTCATCATCTCAAATGTATCACAAACATACATTCATCATGAGATATCATCATAGAAAGTTTACTTATTAATTTTCAAATATGTTTTACATATGAAATCGAATTTCCCACGCATGAGATTCCTTCTCATAATGTTTGGCTCTTGCAATTACAGGTATCGCTCTTCCTTATAGACTTACATCATTTCCATATCGAAAACCACTCTACTTGCAATTTTTCAACTTTCATTCAACCAAATAGATTGTTAGTATTCATGCACATTATCATCTCATTGCAACAATTGCAATCATCCCATGAAGTGATTTTAGAATAATATTACTCTAAAAAAAATCAATCACTTCCAACTATTATTCACATTAAATGGAATGAAACTACCATTCCTTACACATGCATTATCTAGCATACCAATCTTTTCATAATGCAATCAAATATTACCACCAAACTAATGTGTCAATACCCATGGCCACATCTACACAATGCATCCTTGCATTGACTTTGAAATACCACATATCCATGTCATGTATTCCTCTATGGTGAGTTGGAAGGTCTAGCCAATGTCTGAACACATAATCCAAACTCTTCCCAATTTACTTGTTTGATCATTTGGATACATTCCTCTTCAAACCATACACAACACTAGGAATATGATCCCTTACTGCTATTTAGTGTTGGAAATTAGGCTTCAGTACAAACATCAATTATATGGGGGAAGACCATTAAGCACTTGTATGGCACACTTCCATATCCAACCACAACATGGCCTCACACATGGCTATCTCTATTTCCATTCATTTTTATAGAAGGAATATGTCTCCTGACTTGTCCTGATTATGATCTCATAACCAATATAACACACACGTTATTAAATCTCACATTATTTCATTCAAACATTAAATAATATTATCATACTCAAGGCCTTCTTCCCTTTTATTGATTCAATTATCAAATTTCAATTAAGGGAACTCTTACCTCAATTATCTTCAACAATTATGCATCATAAAAAAATCCAACTCATCCCTGCATGATTGTTATTACATTACTTGATATTATCTGATCAACTGGTATTTTGTAGAATCTCACAAGATCCTTCACCAACCTTTGATGAACATTCTTACCATTCTCATTTGTCTTCATTTTGATGGCTACCATAAACAACAACACCATCATCACTTTCATTCATGCTATAAAATTTTCCTAGATACATAATCTATCATTAGTCATATTCAAATATCATGAAATCATTATTTCACATATAACAACAAACTACTATCAGTCTAAAGGTATTCCACAAACTTGTTCAGGCATGTCCACATGCACAAAAACACATCAATATGCATTAAGCATTTGATATCATCATGCCTACTTCATGCACATGCATTCTGGATTCATTATTTACATCATGCATCTCTTATGTTATGCATTCTAGTGCATATTTATTTTAGCTTATTATGATTCATGTAGTTGTCCTTGATTCCTTCTAGATCCTTGCATCCTTGTGCATTGTCATTATGCTCATCTATGCTCCATTGTTTCTTTATCTGAACCTTTTTTATCCCATTTCCACTTGACCATTTTTGCATTTCAAACCAATATTTCTTATTGTCCACTACTTCCACTTAGGAAATCAATCCCAATTTTTACCTTGTTATACCCTTCCAACACCTTGGGATGATGTACTCTATATCATACCATCATCTTGATATTAGAGTATTTCCAAACCATCTTACTCATCAACATTATGGCATCCATTGCCATTATCTCTAGTTGCCCATTGGATTTCTCGAAAAAAAAATCAAACATTTTTTTTTACTCCATTGAGTGATTTCATGTGAATCTATGTTCTATCCACTCAGGACCAATCTACTCCCAATGGTATTTTATATTTCTTATTATAACTTTCAATGAATAACCTTTATTATCCTATTCCTTGAATTATTTGTACATGTACCCTGCTTCCATTGCACACTCTGATAACATAAGTGGCATTCTTACTCTGAATACTTTTAGACAAAAGTGGTTAATCCCTAGTTAGAAATTATTTTTTTAGGCATTCCTATGCCTTCTCTCATAGATGAATCATTCATCCCATGACTCACTCACCATCTCTAAGTTTCTTGTTTTTTTGTTGTAAGCTCTTCATCCATCATTACATTTCTACCTTCATGGATATGAAGTCTTACCTTTCCTTTATGTGCCCATTGATGACATTCTTCACCTATTGGCTTCACATTTTATGTGATAATCTCTGTTGATTTACCTTTGCAATCCATTTAGACTCTGCAGCAACTGAATGTTAATTTGGATATGCTCTTCTTAATCCATTTATCCACTTTCCATTACCTTCTTTGTAGCTATGCACTTCTCTCTGCAACTGTTTATTGTCTCAACTCACTCTACAAATTCTACCCTATTTTCTTATCCATTAGACATCTGGAATTATAATTTGTAACATAACAACATCTAATCTTGTTGTTAGCAATACTTTGACACAACATTTTTTGTTTGAGTATTTCCTTTCTTATCAACAATGCCTTGTTATGAAGCTCACCACCTTTTCATTACCGGGATGTTTCATTTCCAAATGCACCTCTAGACTACTGCATAGGAAAAATAATGAGTATATGCACTCCTACCCGATATTGACATCTTTCATGTATCTCTAACATCTGGGAAAATTTGCATGCAACAATCATTGTTATAATTAAGGATGTTGCATTTTTTTTATTAGGTTACAGGACATTATTTCATATTAATTTATGATGAACACAATGTACTAAGTCAAATTTTGATTCTTCAGACACATTCCCCCTAATTCATATTTTCGATCACTACTCATTTTCTCAAATACGAGCTCAACACTAAAGTTATGGTCTGCAAAAGTTTAGACTGTTTTCTCATGTTTATCCTTCTGTGCTACATGTGTCTTCTCTTCCATCCTGTAGAATTTTAGGTACCCAGATTCCAATTTCGGTTCCTTGACTGTATTCCATGGTCCATGATATTTTCACAGACTGCTCATGTACCCCAAACTGACTTCTGAGCAACAAGCTATGCCATCTGGAAGTAAACCTATACCTAATTTATACCATGTACTATTTCAATTGTAACTTTCTCATACGAGCTTTGTTTTGTGCTTGGAATGGCGCATTGGAAAGATCTTATTAAGTTTTTTCATTTAGTAAGAATAAAATATGTGTATGGAAGGTACATACAGTTCTTGATATTGCGACCACCTTAAAATGTTGTTTAGGCCCTCAAAATGTCTTTGCAAGTTTATGACCTTCTAAATACTGAAAAATATTCTTAGAAATTGACTGAATTACTACGGACGTGGCAACTCTTCTGTAGTACATGGGTCCATATGGTACCCAAATGATATTACATTTCTCCCCTTTATTCCACATTGGACCTACCTCATATATCTAGATCCATATTTTTAAATAAAGAGACTTTTTTCAATATTTTGGATTTTCATATGGTCACGGTTCTGCTTCCCGGTTCCACCATCTGGATCTAGATTTTTTTAATAAAATCCCATTTAAGGATTTCCTGCATTTTCGGATTCTTGGATGGAGGGTTCTACTTCCCAATTTCTCCATCTGTATTTGTCTGTTTAATAAAATAGCATTTAACAAAGTTACCGACTTAATGAGAACGGTGACCTCAAAACAAGAACTCTGGCCCAAAAAATCCATATTTTTGCATAAAAACATCAAAATAAACCCCCAAATCAAAAAATGACGCTACCGGTAGCACCATTTTTTAAACAGGGTCAAAATTACAACATTTTTCAAACGTGGCCTTCAAAACTCAGACAGTAGCTCAGAAAAAATCATCACCTAAAAAAAGAGATATTTTTTGAAAAAAAAAATCAAAACGTTAAAATTTTAGATAATGTGAAATCATATTTTTAGCACTTGGTACCATTAAAACCAAAACCTCAAAATCAACCATCAAATTGAAAAGTATTTCTACCAGTAGCACCCATTCTAAAATTGGGGTATGAAAATGACACATTTTTATAAAGTGGTGAAAGAACTCATCATTATTATAAACAAAATCATAAAATCAACCCTTAAATGCTTACTTTTTAAATCTTATTATCACTCAAAGCCCAAGGTATTACATAATTCAATGAAAATATCACAATATATTCTAAAACTTTAACTTCACTTTTTAATAATTTTTTCTACTTTTAATAATAATAAAATAAATACAAGTTACATTGCATGAAACATAAATTATTTCTTAAAAGTATTGCTATATTGTCCATATTCAAAACATATGAGCTAAGAAATTTTATTATTTTATCTATAATCAAAACATATAATTCATAAAGCATAAAAAAAATATTCATAACTTCATGTAAGATCATGTGTAAGTTCAATGTTCATTTCTAGTTACCATACAAACATCATATGGATCAAAAATACATAAAATGTTTTATACACTTATTCAGATTGACTCATGGTTTCTAAAATACCATCATAGTCTACATTGTCTTTAAATGAATGATTGGATGAAGATGTAGAATATCGATACTCTTCTCTATTGTTGATGAATGCACCATCTGAGTCTACATGCATGCCCATCATTTTAAATGTCAAATTCCTTTTAGATCTACGACTAGGTTCAACATACTCCATCTTTCATTTATTTATTGTGGCAGCGACCTCTTGATAATGTTTGTTGTCTTGGAGCAAAGAGCTCCTCTCTTTTTCAAATTGAAGTCATAAAAAAGTATGTCAACATCATCTAATTTTAAGAGGTCAGTGTGACGACGAGTTGTACTTTGACTCTTTCTTTTTCTCTTTCTATTGACATGTTTCTCAACCACCATCTATGGCTTGTACACACCATTGAATGGGTGTGTACTTGTTGCATACCAATGCTCTTCAATTGAAATAACATCATTGTTTTATTTCTCAATCTTTATAACCTTTGCAATCTAGAATGGATAACCATGTGGATCTTCAATCGCTAAAACTACAATCATGCTACCCTCCTTAATATCTTGTACTGAACCCTGTAAAGGTATTTCATGGCTTCACGTTGTGCACATGACCTTCACGAACCAATATACATTTCTCTTTCTTAGTGCTCCTCCAAATGGTTCATTATGCAATAAATCAACCAAACTCTCCATGTGCACACCTCATGAAGAATGTCACCAAGCCACTATAGGTCTCCAACCTCCTAAGGAAGTGTGACACATAAGTATTGGATTTCCCAAATGTTGTGTTTATTTGCTCATTTCTTTCATTTTGGTTTCAGTTATTTTCATAATTGTGAGTGTTACACTACTAATATTACATGTGAGGTCTAAGTTAATCAAATACATAATAAAATATTTCATAATATTGTAAGATGTGTTGTGACAAACTGTTTCATTGGAATATCCACAACAATTTACAAATCATGTTGGTATCAAAGAAATTTTCTTTGGGGTTTTATAGGAATTTGCAGGATCTAGGAATTGGATTAAGAAGGAAGTATTAGAACCCTAGGCATGGAAAAAAATTATAGACTTAACAACCCTCAAGGTGAGGAAGAGGATAGATTTTTGAAGCTAGAATAACAAATCATTGATATCTCTCACAACATGGCCCTCCTCATGGCGGCTCTAGCAACCAAGTTTGGACCTTTTAGGGAAGTTTGTGGATCCAAATTATAAGTTGATTGGATACGAAATTGGGAGATAATGAAGAACTAGAAAAGGAGTTGAGGGTAAAATCATGAAAATGGGTAACACTTTTGATTGTTTTATGAGAAAAAAAATGTATTTTCACAAGTTCTTCAACTTCCGGCATACAAAAGTATTTTTTTTATTTAGAATTTCATTTTACAGTAAAAACAAAACTTGTGAATAATTTTGTTAGCTTTCCAATGACTATTTTTCAAAAAAAAATTATTAATATTTGATATGTCAATTTGAGAATTGTTTAACAGTATGTTCCTTAAACATGAAAGGAATGATAATGAGTTATGTTTTCCCACAGCAATGTATCTATTATTAAACTTATGTTTTTAAGAAACGAAATATACTGCAACAATCTACAAAGACTCTATATTTATTATGACTATAATTTTGAATCTAACAAATGAATATTATAATTTCTAGAATTTTTTTAAGTTGACCAAGCTAAAAACATTGCATATTTTAAAAACATGTTTTCCCACACCTTGTATCTATCTTAATTTTTACTTAAAAGTAAAATCTAAATATACCCTTTTAAAAAGAAAATTTCAAGGATTATGAATATAATTTTTTCTAAATTTTTCACTGTGTATTTTTAGAGATACGGATATTTCATTTAACCGAATCATAATGTCTGCTAAAAATATTATGCAGTGATTTTTTTTTAAATAAATAAAATTAGATAAAAATAATGAAAATGAAAACAAATTATAGGAATTGAAAGTAGATTCAATTTTGCAAATGTTGGTGTCATTTTTGAAACCAAATTTTGATTATTTGTAGGAGTCTGCAACCTCCAAAGTTCATGTAAGCTTGGGGGAATTCTCTGGTTTCTGAATACAGTCCCAATTTTTAGTTTTCGGCCGAAATAATCTTTCGGCTAAAACAATATTCTTTCGGCCGAAAAAATAAATTATAACGGAAATCGTAAAAACTAAACGGTTTCCAAGGTTTTCGGCCGAAAAAACCTTCTTTCGGCCGAAAGATTGTTGAGGGAATTTCGTCCATCGGAAAAAATGAAAAGACACATCGTATCGTTTCATTTCACGCCAAATCGTATAAATACGCTTTCGACCGAACACATTTAACACAATTCATCGCTTGTTTGATGGTTTTCTAGAGCACCTAAACAAAGTTTCGAATCATCTTTTTGGTTTTTTTTTAATAAGGTAATTGATGTTTGTTCAAGTTTTTATTGGAATAACAATTTATATGTTGAAAGATAAATGTTGAGCATTTTTCAAGGTGAAGTTTTTGTTGAACATATCTCTTACAGATAACTATAAAAGTCATGGGAAACAAAAGTTTGTGTAAGAGAAAATTTGATCGCACTCGAGATGATACTCACCAAAACAAACAAAGGAAAGAGCAATATTGGAGAAAGAAACGAGAACGTGAAAATATTGAAGAAAGAAACAATGATAATGTAAATAGACATTTTCAACAAGAAGAAGTCCAACCAGGTATGCATGCACATATTGTCTATATTAAAAGTATAGAATTTAAATTTAAAATATTGTTTAATATAATTGATTGTAATTACAATTTGATGTTTTTCAAAAAACTTAAATAGATTTGTCTCATAATGTCGAAGAAGACGTTGAAACTAAAATTGAAGCAGAAGACGTTGAAACCGAAATTGAAGCAGAAGAC
>ML783150.1:329457-349239 GCA_009831015.1 Picea engelmannii | reverse complement strand
TTGTGGAAATCTAAGTTTGTTTCATTCAAAGTATCATATTGATATGAATGATCAATCATTTTATAATATAACAGTCAATTGGAAGAGATATGAATATATCAACAGCATGGCTCCACATTCTTCAAATGTCATTTCCAAAAGGATTGATTTGAAGGTAGATAAAAATCTGTGTGATAGATTCAATGGAAAGACCTACAATTCAAACAATCCCGTGAAGTGTTTCCACCATGGACAATTTTTTTTGTAGTTGATTTTGCAGAGAATTACACATTCGTTGCACAAAAAGAAATACAGAGTGAATATTATCATTATGATCAAGTCACAATATTTGTCCACGTTCTATATAGACATTCCCAACGGAGTCTTGATAACATAGAAAGAACCAACAATATTCGACATGTTATTAAAGAATATCACTTTTAAATAAGTGATGATCGAGCACACGACACACATTATGTACAACATTGTTTTGATAAATTTTATGATTCATTGAAAGAACGCAAAATCAGATTCGATCGACATTGGATATGGTCATATGGGTGTGCAGGTCAGTTCAAATCTTCTTGATCATTTTATTGGTTATGTCGTCTTCATAAAAAATCAAACATTACACATTGTTGGAATTTTTTTGAGACTGGTCATGGAAAAGGAGAGCACGACGGTGCAGGGGCATGTGTAAAACAAGCACTTTGAAAGTATCAGATGAACCCTCATGCCGATCGATTTGAATCCACTGAGCAATTTGTTGAATGGTGCAAAATGGCGCTCAGCCATGAATATAATCTGTCAAGGAATGTGCACAGGTGTGTCTATATATAAATGTTACGCATCTACACAAGATATTTTTATTTGAACGTGTTCAAATTTATATTCAATCTTCCATCATTTTCTTAAGAGATTTCAAGTTAACAAGTTCTTCTCTTGTGCAGGTTTTTTTGGTATGTTGGAATCCAAGATGTAAATAGATCAATTGCATATGACACTAGTACAATACCTGGGACACGAAAATACATTTAGTGAAAACAAAATGTTATCAAAATGTGTTTGCATTTGATAAAAGAAATGAGTCTTGTTTTTGTTCAGTTTGCATAGAGGACACATAATCCATAGATATTTGCGAAAACGAAAATGCAGAATATGTTAAAGCTTGGAGACATATTGAACTTATTGTAAAAGGGAAAATTCAACTTGCAAGCCTAGAGGAGATGGAATCAAATGAAACTATAGTGTCAGATGATAGCGATAGAGTTTATGATCTTGTTAGAGAAGGTAATTTTTATGTTTAAATTTTTTCAAATAATGTGTAGATGTACTTGTGTGATAATCTAACACGAACTATTTATTGTCCAATATATCCAATTATTTACAGGAGATGTTTTTGCCATGGTTGCACCTGTAGACAACACTGAAAACATGAAATATTATTTGATGTGATGCACAGAATAAAATATGAGGCTATTAGAAGATTTTGATGATAACGGTTTTATATATGAAAGAGGATCCATTGTATTGAAAGGATATTTTTTTCAAGAAACCCATCAAACCGATACTCATGTTCACTTTCAAGACTACCAGTCAAATGTCAGAAGTTGTCAATATAGTCATTTGGTATGTGCAGCACACATAAAGTTAATAGAAGTTCAAAAAAAAAAAATAGAAAATAGAAAATGTCCAAAATCGATCATGAACAAATAATTGAAGATGGAATACCATTATAATGTTTTTAAACAAGTGGCACATGTACATTCCAGAATTTTGTATTTTGCATTGAAAGTATATGTCTTTATGAATATCTAGGATTCTATAATCATTTCCAGTTTAGTTTACTTTCATGGTCCATTCAATTAAGAAAAAATTGTATTTCTCATGAATTATAAAGTTTATCAAACCTTATTTACAATTCCAGGGAAGAACCTATAGATTGTATCTAGGGAACCTAAATTGACCTATACTTTGGATGATTATAATTTAATCCTACAAATTATCCAAATCATATACACAAATCCTTTAATGCATGTAACCAATTTACTACATATAGAATAAATGCGTTCATTGTTTGCAATTTGATTGTTCAATGTTTTTTCATATGAAAATGATAACTTCATATCAAAACTAGGACCCATTTCCATGTGATTATAAGGGACTATTAATGGCTTAGAAAAACTTTAAATTCTGATAAATTTTAATATCAATATAAATTTTAATAAAGATCGCTTACTTATATTAAATTTGATGACTTGTTTTGACTATTTTCATTGTTGGACTTGTATTAAATTTGATGACTTGTTTTGACTATTTTCAACCATATTTCCAAATAGGATATGTATAAAAAGGGTATGTATAAAAAAATCCAGATCATTCTTAAAAAACACAGATAAAATATGGTTCAACCATATTTTATCTATGTTTTTCAACCATTACACCAATCAAAATTATTTTATGAGCATTACACTAATCAAAATTGAGTTGTATACATTTTGTATTGTAAGCATTTTATTTTAAACTAAAAAATTGTTAAACACCATTTCAATTGAACACCTACTTTTTCAATAGTATTTTTTTTCCATTTTATTTTAATAATATTGCACTAATTTTTAAAAAAGTTCAACATATTTTATATTTTCTATTGTAATAATATCTTGCTTCAAATTTTAACTCATTCTGATTTTCATTTTATTTTACGAGCATTATATAAACTAAAGTTGAATTGAACATCTCTTTTATTTTGAATATTTTTTTTCTAATTATTGTTCTCAAAATTAAAGAAGAGTTAAAAACATCTCTTTCATTTTGAGATTGTATTTTATTAAATGTATATGAACTTTGAGGTGAATATCGCTTCTAGTTTTGGGCATTTTTTAATGACTGTGATAAAATTAAAGAAAAGTTGATCATCCCATCCATTTTAAGGTTTTATTTTATTGTCACATCAATTTGAGCATTTATTTTATCATTATCACACAAACCAAAAAAGAGTTGAACATCTCTTTTATCTCAAGATTTTATTGTATAAACATTACCTATAATTAATTTGGATATCTCTTCTATCTTGAGAATTTTATTTGTATTACTATTGCACCAATCAAAGAAGAGTTGAACATCTCTTCTATCCTAGATTTGAGAGCATTGACTTCTTTAAGTGGTAATCTTTTCTTCATTTTTTAAATTAATATTCTAACAACTAAAAACAATTTAAACATCTCTTCCACTTGTTGTAATAACACTTTCATAATAATATTATATATATACCAATATCTTCATTCTAATGATTAAGTTGATTTTCATTTAAAATTTGAAATTATTTAGAATCTTCATTTTTATAATTAAGTTGATTTTCATTTAAACTGTTTTAGAAGTGTTAATCATTAGAATTAAATTGCATAAATTGTAGTTAATAGATCTTCTCTAACAAAGTTAAGGGAATTAATACAACATTCCCTAAAGTCAAGTGAATCACTGACCCTTACAAAAATGTGGGTTTATGTGAATAGTATTAAACCATAGCATGCAAATCATTTTACTAATGTAAGTCTCTTTCATTAATATGTGAGCTTATATTGTATATGTGAGCTAGTTAATTCCCTTTCATATACAATATATGTGAGCTTATTTGTAAATCTACTTGAATGTTGGTTTTTGTGATTAGTAACCAATTTAGTTAAAAGTTTGGCAATACCCTGGTGTTGGCAGCCATTTCGCATTTTTATCCTATCTTTATAAGCTGCCCACACAATTGTTTTGGAACCCTTGATTTTCATCGCAATCTTTGAATAAAACAACACTATTATTTCGCGCATTTGCACTCCTGCCTTTGTTCTTGTTTTCACAACTGCAAGCGTAAAAACTTTGATTTCGAAGTCACTTCAATAGCATTAAAATCGTCACTGGATTATTATGGTCACTCTTGTCTATGTGCTCATTACATTTCCAATTTAATTATAGTCACACGATTGGAAAGACACCAAAACCTTTACTCATTTGACTTTTTTTGTTGTTAATATGACTTCATTGTTTTTATAAGACTGTGGTGATGGTCTAATCATTACAATCAAGTCTTTAATTCAATGGTGTTTTGATGTTCTATTGTTTTTTTTTATCAAATTCATGGTCTCATAACAACGTATTAACATGATGATTAGACCCTTAATTCAATAGTTTCATACAATGCATAAGTTTGAATGTCAAATCCTTATTTGAAATTTTGTTTTGATTTTAAAACCATGCAAATACTATGTTTATGCAAACACGCGGGTCGACTCATCATAGTTTTCAATGGTTGTTTTATTGGCATATACCAATAGTGATTTGAATCACCATATGTGTCGTCGGTTGTACATTGGGAAATGACTATTTTGCATGGGTTGTTTTCATTCCACCACCCTCGCACACTCGGGCATTAATGCTTGCCTCCTATCCTGGGTTAACTCTGTTGGTTTCGGGGAAGTCTGTGAGCTATTCGATCCTGCGAATACCCTGTCCAAACCCTTTCCCGTTTTACTCGGCTCATTGTGTGCTCTCGTTTATGGCACCTGTGGTGCATATAGAGCCTAATGGCAGCCAAACACTCCTGTTATTCGATAATGCCCTTGAGGATTTGAAAAATGGTGGTTGGCTGGTGTTTATCCAAAGATTTGAGGGTTTCAACCTTTCGGCTGCCCAACAGTTCGCCCTCACCTTCGACGGATGTAGGGCTAAGGTCGGAGACATACAGCTAGAGCTAAATGAGAAATTCCTAAGCTCAGCTACAGGACTACCAGCTACAGGGCAAAGGTGGTTTAAAAATTCCAAAGTAGATGAGGTGTCGTGGCCACTCCTATTCACATCAAGAAAGATTGTTAGTTGTGATAAAGGTATGCCTCTCGCTACCCTCAAACCCAGGTGGCACGAACTTTTGGCAATTGTTAAGCAGTTTGTGACCTGCGAAGGTCGTTATGGCTTGGTATTTCTGTATCATCTTCGGTTATTGATGAATTTTATAGGCTATCCTCTGAATATGCCACATTATCTCTTACATAGTCTGTACAAGATGTCCAAAAGATTCAAGCGTGAGAAGGCTGATAGCATCCTTTTCCATCACGGCTTGATCAAACTCATTATCATTCATCATATGAGTCTTAGTGGTGATTGTTGGCAAGCCTTCCTATCAAGGAATGGCTTTTCCACTCCCGAGTCTGTCCAAGTGGACAAGGTTGTGGTTACTGAAACTCTGGTTGGACCAGCCGTGCCACTTCATATCCTTCTACCCCCTGTCAAACCCTTGAATTTCCCCAACCTTGACCTACCCGATACCATGGTCGACCCGTGTGCTAAAGACAATACTAAGATCATCAAAAATCATGTGAGGAAGAAAGGCAAAGGTGACACTATTGTCAACAGTAAGGGAAAGAAAAATGCTCGATGGATATCGAGATGTGCTCAGAACAAACCCAAGCAAAGCACTGACAAAAATCCTATCGTCTTGAGCGAGGATTCAGACTCGGAGATCGAACATTTCCTAGCCGAGGAATACCCCTACTCTCATGGCCTCTGCTCTATGAAACCCTATGACTATGTTTCCAACTTACCTTTGTGCCTCAAGAACGACCCTAAATACCCAGGAATCAAGCTTCACAATGAAACCCCTGGTAACTTGAATAAACCCTCGCCTGTGATGCCAAAGCCCGATCAACCATGTTGTACTCAATGTAATTCCTGGCTTGAACGTTATTACATAGACGTCCCCCTGTTGCAATCTAAGATCGAATCGTTAGAGGAACGGGTGACAGTACTGTCAAGGGAGAAAGACAGGCTACAAGCCAACGAAAAGAAACAAAAAACCACCGGTTCAATTGTATTTAGAAACGTCGAAGCGGCAACGGCCTTCGTCAATTCAAAGTTATCATGATCGAATCATTTTCTTGCTGCCCAGGTATGTGTTTCAACATCGATTTTGTTTTATTAGTTGGTTTGAATTAATATGACCGATTGGGGTTTGCTTTCGATTAGTCATGTTTGTTTGTTTAGATTCAAAACAATTCTGTTATATTCGGAGTACTAAAAATGATTTCGTTATGAATCATGTACAGAAGATTTGTTTGCTAAACTCGGACACAGCTATGATTTGGTTAATGCGATTTTATTGTTCTCAGATTAGTATAAACGATTGGTTTGTTTTTTATTCTATTTGGTTTGCTTTTGAAACAATTTTGTATGTTTGAATCAAGATAGTCGATTGGGTTTGCTTTCGATTAGTTCTGTTTGTTTTTAATAGATTCAAAACAATCCTGTTGACTTCGATTTACCAGAAACGATTATGTTTCGTTTTGAATAAATATTTTCGTTTGGATTATGATTGCATTTGACCTGTATAAAATATTTGTTTCCTAAAATCGTGTAGCTATGTTTTGATTGATACGATTTTGCATAACGATTGTGTCGGCCCCAAACTGGTTCGATTCATTTCTCTTGGCTTGATTTTGAGACGATTATGTATGCTTGAATTAGCATGGTCTTTTATGTATGCAATGCATCAATATCAGAGATGGGTTTGATGAATACAATGTAATCTATTGATTCAAAAAAACAACTCTGTTCGTTTTGGATTTAAAAACGATTTTGTTAATTTCGGAGTCGACATAAAATATTGCGTTTGTGTTAAATGAATATGAATGATTTGGTTGATCAGTTATAGTTTGTGTCGATTGAAATTGATTCATGAAAATGATTTCATTGGTTTCAAATTGTCTAAACGATTTTGTCTGCTCCGAATTGGTAATAAAAGTTGTTTGACAGATCGTACATATCATGTTATCATTTGATTAATTTAATTACGATTTCATTTGTTTCAAATTGGCATAAAGAATATGGTTATTTCTAGCATGAACGATTTGCTTTGTTTTCAATTAGCAATCAAAGATTTGGTTTAATAGGTCGAATATATTTTGTTATCATTTGATTTATTTAAAATGGTTCTGTTTTCAAATTAGACCAGCTATAGAATCGCAAGATTTTGTAGCTAGTCTTAAAATTTAGATTTTTTGTTAATGTTATCAATAAAACATTATCTAAACTTGTGTATTCTTGTCTACCCACAGGTACCTACGAATTTCATTGACAAATTGGATATGTTGTGGCAGTTTAGGAGATACTTTTGTGATATAGTTTTGTTATAGGTTGTTAGCTTTAGTCAGAAATAGAGAAGACTTGGGAGATTGTTCCCAAATTTTTTGTAAACTGTTTTGATAATTCCCACAGGGATGTTTTACCCTGTGGTCTTTAAATACTTGTTATTTTTTGTAATGAAACCATCATCGATTGTTGGGAGAACCAGACTATGGATTTATAATGATACAAACTGGGATGAAAGTTCATGTCTTGTAACAGCTTTAGCTTTCAATATATCAAACTTTTATTTCAAGTTTTCTTCATATCAGTTTGCAATCAATTATCGACTACTTTAGCTATCATGATTCATTGCATGTTGATGTGATCTGGTTTATGTGTTGTCTATATCTGATGTCTCTTATTTCTTTTTAGTACAGCAATTACTCTGTTTCAATTTAATGAATAAAGGTTTATCTTCTTCGTTAATTGAACTGTTCTGTACAAATCTTTACATACAGATTTATCTAAATGTGTTGATTTGTAAATTATAAGATTGTTGTCATCTTTTATGTCTTGTTTGTCCTATTATTCGTATTCAAAGAGCATTGTTGCTTCATGTTTACAAGAAGCTTGTGGAAAATTTGGTGCGGGTTTCCTCCCATAGAACAGTTGAATCAGATACTTTGCACGGGACAAATTGGAAGTTAGTTTATTACTGTTATTTAAGTAGTTTAGATAGATATATTAGTTTAGATTTATTAGTTAATATTATTATTTTTTATTTCTCAGCTTAGATAGTTTCCACTTTATTTCTTTCTCATAAAATTATAAAAGAAAAAAAGAAAAAAAAAAAAACAATAGTTGTGTTGTCATAGAACAATTTACATATGATTTTTGCAGGTTTTCATTTAAAATATGTAATCTGTAAATATTGTACATTTGTGATTAAGATTTAATTGTGTTGATATATGAACATTTAAACAAGTAGGATTTTTGTTTTATGATATTAGTAAGTAAATTGTATATATGCTTTAGAATTGTATATAGTTTTGTTGTAGCTGCTTTTCTCATTTAGATTAGTTACTTTTAGTTAGTGTTTTTTCATTTTCCTAGGACTTAGATCGTCCAACAGAGCCACTAAACCTGTAGGGTTGGATCATCCCAAACGGCTTGGGTTATTTAGACAACCCCGGACCGGATCCACCCCTCTAGTTGACGAGCGTTCATTTTTGCCCGTCAACAAATGGCGCTAGAAGGAGGGTCTGGAATTTATTAATGGCACGAGGCGGTTGTAAGACTCCTCCACCACCTAACCGCTCACCTCTAGTGACAAGAAGCCATTCAAATGACAACATTCCCCCTCAAACAACAACCACATCAAACGACGATCTACGGATCACAGTCGAACCAGCAACCCCAAACCCTACAGGTGGTGACGTACAAGAGATTGTTCGCCAATATCTCTTAAGAACACATAGTGCTTTCGTCCGTTTAAGGCAACCAAATCGACCTTTGGACCAACCTTTAGATTTCTCTGATATCAGAGAGCAGCTGGGAGGCACTAACCTTACTTTAAACCCTACAGATCCAATCCTCACTCCTGCTGCAGGAGGATCTGGAATAGCACCTCCATCATCTCCTTCTTCTTCGGGAGAAGACTCTTCTGACGAAGGTAGTTCACCTTCTCATCCTTCCACACTACCTACACCAATGGCCAACCAGAACAATCCTACCAGACCTTGGCTCGACCAGGATGCAGTAGTCGTACCTGGGGCTCAGCACCCCTTACCCAAACATCTGGAGAAGTGGCTTCCCAAATTTGACCCTAATTCTAAACAGATCGTCGAAGATCACATTAAAAATTGTATGTTAGCCATTAGACTCCGCAATGTCGAGCATGAAGACGTAGTCTGTAGGTTGTTCCCCTACACTTTCGAGGGCAATGTATCTACCTGGTATTTTTCCCAACAACCCCATACCATCGTGTCTTGGGAGAAATTCGAGTCATGCTTTCTGGAAAAGTTCGGAGACTATAAGTCCCCGGAAGTCCTAGTTATGGAGCTTTCTAGCTTAAGAATGAACCCAAAAGAGAAAATTAAAGACTTTAATCAAAGATTCTTAACACTTAAGAACCAAATCCCTACGGACTCGATGCCTGCCGAGAATCTTATCATAGCATACTATACCAAAGCCTTGCATCAAAGTATATCCATTTGGGTAAAACGATCTAAGAAAGCCACATTGTTAGAGGCCTTCGAGGAGGCCAGCAAGATTGAAAAGGACATCCTTAGTTTAAAAGACACTACTAGAAACGAAACGGAAACTAGTTCATCTTCCAAAAAGAAGATTGAAATCCTCCCTAGACCTGCTCAAAATAAAACACAACCTAAAAGCTCGAATTTAGAAAACTTAACTAAAGTCGTTCAAAAACTGTCAAATCAAGTTATAGATTTGAAAAGGACGGCCGAAGAAGCCTCTTTGAGCAAAGGACCCTAAAAACCCCCATTCAGGAAGCCTTTTCCCGCCAACCGCCCTAATCCAAATACCGAGGGTCTTAATCTAGAAAGTCTGCAATACGCGCTTCAAACAATTCTAGAAGCCCAGGATAACTTGATGCTCCCTGAGATTCCTGAGGAGGTAGTTGAACAAGAGACAATTGAAGAAAAAGAATCTTCTCCGAACATTTTTGGACACTTCTCGGATAGCATTTTTCAAGCTAACTTCGAGACAGTCCATCCCTACAATACTAGGAGTAAGACAGCGAACAAACCTTCTTCCGAAAACACTACGACTTTGCCCCCAAAGCAGTCTAAACCAGCTGAGACTAAACAGAGTCATGTAAACCCCAACTTAGATTATGATTTAGTTGAAGATATTAAAAAGTTAAGGGCTAACATTTATGTTTATGAGTTATTAAAATTTCCATTTCTGCTACAAAAAATGTTACAGAATAGCAAAAATGGTAATTCAAGCAGTAACAAGGTTGTTCAGAACAAAGTTCCTCAGAAGACTTCCACTAAGAATAATCCTGATCCTCATGATAAAGGAAGCCTTCCTATAAATAATGTAACAAATGTAGATAAATTAGCTTTAGAAACTGCGAGTAAAAATCCACAAGCTTCCACACTTAGTACTCGCAGAAATGTACCTCCATTTTTGTTAACTTTCGAAATCTTTAATAGAAACGTGCACAATTGTATGGTAGACTCAGGAGCGTCATCCAATGTGATGCCATGGTTTGTATGTCAGAAGATTAACGCTGAAGTTGAACCATCCACTTTAAAAATCATCCAACTTGATCGAACTAGTGTTAAAGTCATAGGTGAATTAAGGAATGTGCTTATAAGATTATCGTCTAACCCCAAAGTTCATCAAGTGATTGATATTATTGTTGTGGATATTCCGGAAGTGTATGGTCTCTTTTTAAGCAGGGACTGGTCGGAGAAGCTACACGGCTATTTCGTGACAGATTGGTCTCACCTGTGGCTTCCAGAGAACGACAAGCCCAACAAAATCAAGGTAAATCGTGAACGCTACCTCAAGTTCACGGTCACAGATTTGAATGATCCCAACGAACCATTTACACCTTATGTTCATTCACTCTAAATACAAGGGATGGATACCTTTTTCAGTAATTTCATGGCCGAGACTTTAGCTATTACCAACCCAGAACAACAATCTGAGATTGTAGCATATGTGCAGCTAGCGGCTTCTACACAATGGTCTCATGCACCCGATAAAAATCAAATTTGGTCTCTTTATTTTGACGGGTCAAAATCCAAAGAAGGAGTTGGTGCAAGCTGCGTTATTATTGATCCCTCGGGTAACAAAACCTTGATTGCATGTAGGTTAGAATTTGAATGTACTAATAACATAGCAGAATATAAGGCTTTATTGCAGGGCCTCAGAAAAACTTTAGATATGAACATTCAAAATTTGGTTGTCTTTGGCGATTCTAAAATCGTGGTTAGACAGGTAAGAGATTCTATCCACTGCCTGTCTCTGCATCTTGAAAGATACCAATCCGAGGTATGGAATTTGATGAATACATTTTCTACTTTCAATATAAATTATATTCCTAGATTGAATAATTTTGAAGTTGATCTATTAGCTAACGTAGCTTCCAAACTCTTTCCTGCAGAAGGCTTGTCCCCAGACGCATTCTCCATCGAACTGTTGTTCAAGCCATCCGTTCCCGACAACATCACGAACTGGAGATTCTTCGACGACGATCAACAGATTATTAGCTTCCTGCATATGGAAGAAAATTTTCAAGGCGCGGTGATAGACGAATGCACTCATGACAACAATTTGTGCGATTTCACAGTAATACCAGATCCGAGATCTTCTTAATCTTCATTGGACATGGTAAATTTGATCCCTAAGTCTGTAGTTAGATTAGAGAAATGTTACGATCTTCAAAATAAATTCAAAAAATCGGTCAACTGTAAAACCAATAGTTCCTCTTTATCATATGAAAAAGTAAACTTAGGAACTGATGACAATCCGTAGTGCATTAATTTAGGGGTGGGGTGTTCTCAACAAGAAAAAGTTGCATTTATTAAATTGTTTAAAGAATTTAAAGATGTTTTTGCGTCGACGTATGATGACCTTAAAAATTTTGACCCCAACATCATACAACACGTCATTCCTATGAAACCCCAAACCTTGCCCTTTCAACAAAAATTAAGAAAAATGCACCCTAAGCTCGAACCGATCGTCAAAAAAGAATTAAATAAACTCCTGAATGCTAAGATAATTTTCCCAGTTAGACACACGCAATGGGTTTCTAACATTGTCCATGTCTGGAAGAAAAGTGGGGAAATTCGACTATGCGTTGATTTTCGAAACCTTAATAGAGCGTCTGATAAAGACAACTATCCTGTCCCACCCATGGAACAGATCCTTCAACAGGTATCTAGTTATGAGAGACTATATTTATTTGATGGTTTCTCAGGGTACAACCAAGTCCTGATGTCTCCTCCAGACCAACTTAAAACTACCTTCCGCACCCCATGGGGCACCTATGCTTATCGAAAAATGCCCTTTGGATTGATTAATGCAGGTGCCACTTTACAGAGAGCGATGGACATAGATTTTCGAGGCTTAATCAATCAGTCTGTCATAGTTTACTTAGATGATGTTACTGTATTTTCCAAAAACAAAACCGATCATCTAGCTCATTTAAGAGTCGTTCTACAGCGATGTTGTAAATACGGCATTTCCTTGAATCCTAAAAAATCTATCTTCGCAGTAGAACAAGGTAAACTCTTAGGGTTCATTGTGTCAAGCAAAGGGATGATTATCGACCCCGAAAGGACTCAAGTCATCTTGAAACTTCCCCCTCCTACATCCAAAAAGTCTATGCAATCTTTCTTAGGCCAGATAAACTTTGTCAAGAGATTCGTCCCCAGTTTCTCCGAAATGGTCAGACCTTTACAGAACCTAATTAACAAAGACACACAATATCATTAGGGACCCATAGCAAATCAAGCTTTCAATTCAATAAAAAAGGCCATAATAGACGCTCATTCTCTCATGAGCCCCGACTTTTCGCAAGATTTCACACTCTACACATTTGCTTCTGACCATTCCTACGCTACAGTCCTAACTCAAAAGAACATTGAAAATAATGAAGTACCCATTGCCTTTATGAGCTTTGCTTTCAAAGGCGCGGAACTTAATTACCCAGCCGTAGATCAGAAAGCCTACGCTATTTTCAAAGCAGTCAAACACTTCCGGTCTTATCTTTTGAAATCTAGGACGAAAGTTATTGTCCCTTACCCAGCCGTTAGGAACCTGTTAGTGCAGAAAGAATTAGGCGAAAAGAGGGAAAACTGGGTTACTTCTTTACAGGAGTACGACATAGAAATTATCCCAGCTCAGATAGTGAGAGGCCAAGGGTTATGTAATTTAGTTGTTGATTTAGCAGTAGAACAGCAAGAAGAAAACGATATGTCAAACCTAGGACAGCACAATCAAAATGCAATCTATTGTGCACAAAACTCTGTCAGTCTGTGGTATGACGATATAAAATTCTGTCTTGAACATGGGTCAGCCCCCCGTCACCTGGATCCCACTAAAAGAAGAGCGTTAATATTAAATTATGCCTCCTTTCATTTGGTTAATGGTATTCTGTTTCGTCAAAATTTTGATGGCGTACTGATGCGTTGTCTTGAGAAAGACGAAGCAGAAAAAGTCTTGTTAGAGTTGCATGCAGGAGAAGCTGGTGGGAATTTTGGTGGTGACACCACTGTCCATAAAGTTTTGAGAGTCGGTTATTACTGTCCCATACTTTTTAGAGACGCCCATGCCTTGTGTCGTAATTGTGTTATTTGTCAAAAAGCATCAGAGTGGTTACAGAAACCAGCCTTTCCTTTGCAGCCAGTTTCAATACACTCCCATTTTCAGCAGTGGGGCCTTGATATTATAGGTCCAATCAATCCACCATCCTCACAGCAGCATAAGTTTATCATAACAGCCACAGATTATTTCACCAGGTGGTCTGAAGCTGCCGCATTAAGAACTGTGAATACCATTCAGGTAATTGTCTTTTCAAATTCGAATATTATCACTCGTTTCGGTATCCCTGACTGTTTAGTATTCGATAATGCTTCTTATTTTTCATCTCTTGAGATGAGCGAATTTGCTCTAGAAAAAGGAATTAAATTGAAGTATTCTTCCATCTATTACCCCCAGGGCAATGGATTGGCAGAATCAACAAATAAGAACCTGATTAAAATCATCAAGAGAACGGTATCTGAGAATCACAAAAACTGGCACAATGCACTGTTAAACGCAATCTGGGCTGATAGGGTAACACCAAAAACTGTTGTAGGTTACTCTCCCTTTTTTCTTGTCTATGGCAGAGAAGCAATTCTGCCACCGCACATTCTTCTTCCCTCACTACAGCTATCACAGAAAATACAAGAAGAAGATTGTCCCCCTTTGGAAAACCGAATTAACGCCTTAATGAAACTAGAAGAGGTAAGATCTCAAGCTAAACGTAAGTTAGATCAGCATCAGCTAGTGGTTAAAATATGGTTTGATACCAACTCTGCCTCTGATAGGAACTTCGAAGTAGGTGATCTTGTCTTGAAATGGGACAAACCACATGAGGGAAAGGGAGAGCACACAAAATTTTAGAACCTATGGCTTGGATCGTTTTTAATTGCTGAGAAACTAGGTCCCAGCTCTTTCCGATTGCAGAATCTAGAGGGACAGCCTGACACCTATCCGGTGAATGGCCAAGCTCTGAAAAGATTTTTCGCTTGATGACAACCCTTTGTATACTATGTACATATTTTTCTTTCATTTTCTTTTCTTTTGTTGTTTTGGTTTTGATTTTTCCTTTACACTTATCAGTTTTTGGAAATACACATACCTGAATTTTGGAACTGTTCAGACAAGGAAAACAGAAAATTCTCTCACTAAGACGACTGCTGAAAAATTGTGTAAACATCAATTATATACTTCTGAAATTTACATCTGTTTTGGCAAAACCTATTGTTTGAAAGAAGTTAATTGATTTCGATCTATGAGTAAAGTCTGTCACGGTCATCTATTATCTTCTTACACTGTCCTTGTTCCTTAAAGGAACGAATCAGAAGATGTCTCCCTGCCTTAGAAAGTTGGTTCTGTAAATAAACCATCTCTGGATCTTAATGAAGGACAGCTCTAAAAAAATTTGTTAAGGTCTGTAAAAATATGTTTAAAATATCATAATTTTCAGCGTCACCCTGCTCAATTATATATCTTTAAAAAAAACCAAATAAATCATAAAAGAGTTGTGGGAAGTGCTTGTAAACCCGTCGGGATGCTGAACAGGTCTGCTGACAGCAGGTAAATGCATGCATGATGCCAAGACAACTTCGTCGGGGTACTGAACAGGCCCGCTGGCAGCGAAGCAATGTCGGGTATATGAAAATTCATAAATATGAAACCTCTTAACCTTAAAATGTCATTTATTCTTATCTGGAACTTCTTGGCGGGATACAGATATCAGAGTGGGTTAAATGGCAACCCTGTCGAGGCTATGGATGTCTGCTGGCAGCAGTGGCTCTGTCAACAGTATTGGAGATTTTATCTTTAATATCGTGGCTTTCTTATCTTAAGACTATTATTAGTTTTCATCATTTAAACACTGTTGAATTATTTGATTAATAATAATGTTTAGACAATTTTTTCTGGTTGTTTTTGAGTTTGATTGATTCTTGTTATCATAATATGAATTTGTTCTTTTGGCAGAGATAATTGCTTCTACCAATGTGTCGCCATTGTTGGCAACCATTTCGCATTTTTATCCTATCTTTATAAGTTGCCCACACAATTGTTTTGGAACCCTTGATTTTCATCTCCATCTTTGAATAAAACAACACTATTATTTCGCGCATTTGCACTCCTGCCTTTGTTCTTGTTTTCACGAATGCAAGCGTGAAAACTTTGATTTCGAAGTCATGTCAATAGCATTAAAATCATCACTGGATTATTATGGTCACTCTTGTCTATGTGCTCATTACATTTCCAATTTAATTATAGTCACACAGTTGGCAAGACACCAAAACCTTTACTCATTTGACGTTTTTTGTTGTTAATATGACTTCATTGTTTTTATAAGACTGTGGTGATGGTCTAATCATTACAATCGAGTCTTTGATTCAATGGTGTTTTGATGTTCTATTCTTTTTTTTTTCAAATTCATGGTCTCATAACAACGTATTAACATGATGATTAGACCCTTAATTCAATAGTTTCATACAATGCATAAGTTTGAAGGTCAAATCCTTATTTGAAATTTTGTTTTGATTTTAAAACCATGCAAATACTATGTTTATGCAAACACGTGGGTCGACTCATCATAGTTTTCAATGGTTGTTTTATTGGCATATACCAATAGTGATTTGAAGCACCATATGCGTCGTCGGTTGTACATTGGGAAATGATTGTTTTGCATGGGTTGTTTTTGTTCCACCACCCTTGCACACTCGGGCATTAATACATGCCTCCTATCCCAGGTTAACTCTGTTGGTTTTGGGGAATTCTGTGAGCTATTCGATCCTGGGAATACCCTGTCCAAACCCTTGCCCGTTTACTCGGCTCACTGTGTGCTCTCGTTTATGGAACCTGTGGTGCGTATAGAGCCTAATGGCAGCCAAACACTCCTGATGTTCGATAATGCCCGTGAGGATTTGAAAAATGGTGGTTGGCTGGTGTTTATCCAAAGATTTGAAAGTTTCAACCTTTCGGCTTCCCAACAGTTCACCCTCACCTTCGACGGATGTAGGGCTAAGGTCGGAGACATACAACTCGAGCTAAATGAGGAATTCCTAAGCTCAGCTACAGGGCAAAGGTGGTTTAAAAATTCCAAAGTAGATGAGGTGTCATGGCCACTCCTATTCACATCAAGAAAGATTGTTAGATGTGATAAAGGTATGCCTCTCGCTACCCTCAAAACTAGGTGGCACGATCTTTTGGAAATTGTTAAGCAGTTTGTGACCTGTGAAGGTCGTTATGGCTTGGTATTTCTGTATCATCTTCGGTTATTGATGAATTTTATAGGCTATCCTCCGAATATGCCACATTATCTCTTACGTAGTTTGTACAAGATGTCCAAAAGATTCAAGCGTGAGAAGGCTGATAGCATCCTTTTCCATCACGGCTTGATCAAACTCATTATCGTTCATCATTTGAGCCTTAGTGGTGATTGTTGGCAAGCCTTCCTATCAAGGAATGGCTTTGCCACTCCCGAGTCTGTCCAAGTGGACAAGGTTGTGGTTATTGAAACTCTGGTTGGACCATCCGTGCCACTTCATATCCTTCTACCCCCTGTCAAACCCTCGAATTGCCCAACCTTGACCTACTCGATACCATGGCCGACCCGTGTGCTAAAGACAATACTAATATCATCAAAAATCTTGTGAGGAAGAAAGGCAAAGGTGACACTGCTGTCAACAGTAAGGGAAAGAAAAATGCTCGATGGATATCGAGATGTGCTCGGAACAAGCCCAAGCAGAGCACTGATCAAAAGCCTATCGTCTTAAGCGAGGATTCAGACTCGGAGATCGAACATTTCCTAGCTGAGGAATACCCCTACTCTCATGGCCTCTGCTCTATGAAACCCTATGACTATGTTTCCAACTTACCTCTGTGCCTCAAGAACGACCCTAACTACCCAGGAATCAAGCTTCACAATGAAACACGTAGTAACTTGAATAAACTCTCGCCTGTGATTCCAAAGCCCGATCAACCATCGTGTACTCAATGTAATTCCTGGCTTGAACGTTATTACACATACGTCCCCCTGTTACAATCTAAGATCAAATCATTAGAGGAACGGGTGACAGTACTGTCAAGGGAGAAAGACAGGCTACAAGCCAATGAAAAGAAACAAAAAACCACCGGTTCAATTGTCTTTAGAAATGTCGAGGCAGCAACGGCCTTCATCAATTCAAATTTATCATGATCGAATCATTTTCTTGCTGCCCAGGTATGTGTTTCAACATCGATTTTGTTTTATGAGTTGGTTTGAATTAATATGACCGATTGGGGTTTGCTTTCGATTAGTCTTGTTTGTTTGTTTAGATTCAAAATGATTATGTTATATTCGGAGTACTAAAAATGATTTCGTTATGAATCATGTACAGAAGATTTGTTTGCTAAACTCGGACACAGCTATGATTTGGTTAATGCGATTTTATTGTTCTCAGATTAGTATAAACGATTGGTTTGTTTTCGATTCTATTTGGTTTGCTTTTGAAACAATTTTGTACGTTTGAATCAGGATAGTCGATTGGGTTTGCTTTCGATTAGTTCTGTTTGTTTTTAATAGATTCAAAACAATCTCGTTGACTTCGATTTACCAGAAACGATTCTGTTTTGTTTTGAATAAATATTTTCGTTTGGATTATGATTGCATTCGAACTGTATAAAAGATTTGTTTCCTAAAATCGTGTAGCTATGTTTTGATTGATACGATTTTGCATAACGATTGTGTCGGCCCCAAACTGGTTCGATTCATTTCTTTTAGCTTGATTTTGAGACGATTTTGTATGCTTGAATTAGCATGGTCTTTTATGTCTGCAATGCATCAATATCAGAGATGGGTTTTATGAATACAATGTAATCTATTGATTCGAAAAAACAACTCTGTTCATTTTGGATTTAAAAACGATTTTGTTAATTTCTGAGTCGACATAAAATATTGTGTTTGTGTTAAATGAATATGAATGATTTGTTTGATCGGTTACAGTTTGTGTCGATTGAAATTGATTCATGAAAATGATTTCATTGGTTTCGAATTGTCTAAACGATTTTGTCTGCTCCGAATTGGTAATAAACGTTGTTTGACAGATCGTACATATCCTGTTATCATTTGATTAATTTAATTACAATTTCATTTGTTTCAAATTGGCATAAAGAATATGGTTATTTCTAGCATGAACGATTTGCTTTGTTTTCAATTAGCAATCAAAGATTTGGTTTAATAGGTCGAATATATTTTTCTATCATTTGATTGATTTAAAATGGTTCTGTTTTCAAATTAGACCAGCTACAGAATCGCAAGATTTTGTAGCTAGTCTTAAAATTTAGATTTTTTGTTAATTTTATCAATAAAACATTATCTAAACTTGTGTATTCTTGTCTACCCACAGGTACCTACGAATTTCATTGAAAAATTGGATATGTTGTGGCAGTTTAGGAGATACTTTTGTGATATAGTTTTGTTATAGGTTGTTAGCTTTAGTCAGAAATAGAGAAGACTTGGGAGATTGTTCCCAAATTTTTTGTAAACTGTTTTGATAATTCCCACATGGATGTTTTACCCTGTGGTCTTTAAATACTTGTTATTTTTTGTAATGAAACCATCATCGATTGTTGGGAGAACCAGACTATGGATTTATAATGATACAGACTGGGATGAAAGTTGATGTCTTGTAACAGCTTTAGCTTTCAATATATCAAACTTTTATTTCAAGTTTTTTTCATATCAGTTTGCAATCAATTATCGACTACTTTAGATATCATGATTCATTGCATGTTGATGTGATCTGGTTTATGTGTTTTCCATATCTGATGTCTCTTATTTATTTTTAGTACAGCAATTACTCTCTTTCAATTTAATGAATAAAGGTTTATCTTCTTCGTTAATTGAACTGTTTTGTACAAATCTTTACATACAGATTTATCTAAATGTGTTGATTTGTAAATTATAAGATTGTTGTCATCTTTTATGTCTTGTTTGTCCTATTATTCGTATTCAAAGAGCATTGTTGCTTCCTGTTTACAAGAAGCTTGTGGAAAATTTGGTGCGGGTTTCCTCCCATCAAACAGTTGAATCAGATACTTTGCACGGAACAAATTGGAAAGCGTTATTACAAGTTAGTTTATTATTGTTATTTAAGTAGTTTAGATAGATATATTAGTTTAGATTTATTAGTTAAGATTATTATTTTTGATTGCTCAGCTTAGATAGTTTCCACTTTATTTCTTTCTCATAAAATTATAAAAATAAAAAAAAAACAATAGTTGTGTTGTCATAGGACAATTTACATATGATTTTTGCAGGTTTTCATTTAAAATCTGTAATCTGTAAATATTGTACATTTGTGATTAAAATTTAATTGTGTTGATAGTTGAACATTTAAACAAGTAGGATTTTTGTTTTATGATATTAGTAAGTAAATTGTATATATGCTTTAG
>ML783150.1:305139-325067 GCA_009831015.1 Picea engelmannii | reverse complement strand
TCGGTGGTTGTAGTTGTCAAGATATCGTGGGTGTCAAAACCCCGATAGAAGGAACCCCGAATCCTGGTATAAAGTCAGGAATTGGCATTTCGCTAATACGGGTTTGTGGAGATTTCTCCTGTATGGGAGATTAACCCAAAAAATTTTAATTACGATAGTGGATGTGTTACATCCAAACCCTTACCCGTTTACTCGGCTCATTGTGTGCTCTCGTTTATGGCACATGTGGTGCATATAGATCCTAATGGCAGCCAAACACTCCTGTTGTTTGATAATGCCCGTGAGGATTTGAAAAATGGTGGTTGGCTGGTGTTTATCCAAATATTTGAGGGTTTCAACCTTTCGGCTGCCCAACAGTTCGCCCTCACCTTCGACGGATGTAGGGCTAAGGTCGGAGACATACATCTCGAGCTAAATGAGAAATTCCTAAGCTCAGCTACAGGACTACCAGCTACAGGGCAAAGGTGGTTTAAAAATTCCAAAGTAGATGAGGTGTCGTGGCCACTCCTATTCACATCAAGAAAGATTGTTAGTTGTGATAAAGGTATGCCTCTCGCTACCCTCAAACCCATGTGGCATGATCTTTTGGAAATTGTTAAGCAGTTTGTGACCTGCGAAGGTCGTTATGGCTTGGTATTTATGTATCATCTTCGGTTATTGATGAATTTTATAGGCTATCCTCTGAATATGCCACATTATCTCTTACGTAGTCTGTACAAGATGTCCAAAAGATTCAAGCGTGAGAAGGCTGATAGCAGCCTTTTCCATCACGACTTGATCAAACTCATTATCGTTCATCATCTGAGCCTTAGTGGTGATTGTTGGCAAGCCTTCCTATCAAGGAATGGCTTTGCCACTCCCAAGTTTGTCCAAGTGGACAAGGTTGTGGTTACCGAAACTCTGGTTGGACCAGCCGTGCCACTTCATATCCTTCTACCCCCTGTCAAACCCTCGAATTGCCCCAACCTTGACCTACACGATACCATGGTCGACCCGTGTGCTAAAGACAATACTAAGATCATCAAAAATCCTGTGAGGAAGAAAGAAAAAGGTGACACTGCTGTCAACAGTAAGGGAAAGGAAAATGATCGATGGATATCGAGATGTGCTCGGAACAAGCCCAAGCAGAGCACTGACCAAAAGCCTATCGTCTTGAGCGAGGATTCAGACTCAGAGATCGAACGTTTCCTAGCAGAGGAATACCCCTACTCTCATGGCCTCTGCTCTATGAAAACCTATGACTATGTTTCCAACTTACCTCTGTGCCTCAAGAACGACCCTAACTACCCAGGAATCAAGCTTCACAATAAAACCCCTGGTAACTTGAATAAACCCTCGCCTGTGATGCCAAAGCCCGATCAACCATGTTGTACTCAATGTAATTCATGGCTTGAACGTTATTAAATAGATGTCCCCCTGTTGCAATCTAAGATCAAATCGTTAGAGGAACGGGTGACAGTACTGTCAAGGGAGAAAGACAGAGTACAAGCCAACGAAAAGAAACAAAAAACCACCGGTTCAATTGTCTTTAGAAACGTCGAGACGGCAACGGCCTTCGTCAATTCAAAGTTATCATGATCGAATCATTTTCTTGCTACCCAGGTATGTGTTTCAACATCGATTTTGTTTTATTAGTTGGTTTGAATTAATATGACCGATTGGGGTTTGCTTTCAATTAGTCATGTTTGTTTGTTTAGATTCAAAACGATTATGTTATATTCGGAGTACTAAAAATGATTTCGTTATGAATCATGTACAGAAGATTTGTTTGCTAAACTCGGACACAGCTATGATTTGGTTAATGTGATTTTATTGTTCTCAGATTAGTATAAACGATTGGTTTGTTTTTTATTCTATTTGGTTTGCTTTTGAAACAATTTTGTACGTTTGAATCAAGATAGTCGATTGGGTTTGCTTTCGATTAGTTCTGTTTGTTTTTAATAGATTCAAAACAATCATGTTAACTTCGATTTACCAGAAACGATTATGTTTCGTTTTGAATAAATATTTTTGTTTGAATTATGATTGCATTCGACCTGTATAAAAGATTTGTTTCCTAAAATCGTGTAGCTATGTTTTGATTGATACGATTTTGCATAACGATTGTGTCGGCCCCAAACTGGTTCGATTCATTTCTTTTGGCTTGATTTTGAGACGATTATGTATGCTTGAATTAGCATGGTATTTTATGTATGCAATGCATCAATATCAGAGATGGGTTTGATGAATACAATGTAATCTATTGATTCGAAAAAACAACTCTGTTCGTTTTGGATTTAAAAACGATTTTGTTAATTTCTGAGTCGACATAAAATATTGCATTTGTGTTAAATGAATATGAATGATTTGTTTGATCAGTTACGGTTTGTGTCGATTGAAATTGATTCATGAAAATAATTTCATTGGTTTCAAATTGTCTAAACGATTATGTCTGCTCTGAATTGGTAATAAAAGTTGTTTGACAGATCGTACATATCCTGTTATCATTTGATTAATTTAATTACGATTTCATTTGTTTCAAATTGGCATAAAGAATATGGTTATTTCTAGCATGAACGATTTGCTTTGTTTTCAATTAGCAATCAAAGATTTGGTTTAATAGGTCGAATATATTTTGTTATCATTTGATTGATTTAAAATGGTTCTGTTTTCAAATTAGACCAGCTATAGAATCGCAAGATTCTGTAGCTTGTCTTAAATTTTAGATTTTTTGTTAGTTTTATCAATAAAACATTATCTAAACTTGTGTATTCTTGTCTACCCACAGGTACCTACGAATTTCATTGACAAATTGGATATGTTGTGGCAGTTTAGGAGATACTTCTGTGATATAGTTTTGTTATAGGTTGTTAGCTTTAGTCAAAAATAGAGAGGACTTGGGAGATTGTTCCCAAATTTTTTGTAAACTGTTTTGATAATTCCCACAGGGATGTTTTACCCTGTGGTCTTTAAATACTTGTTATTTTTTGTAATGAAACCATCATCGATTGTTGGGAGAACCAGACTATGGATTTATAATGATACAGACTGGGATGAAAGTTGATGTCTTGTAACAGCTTTAGCTTTCAATATATCAAACTTTTATTTCAAGTTTTCTTCATATCAGTTTGCAATCAATTATCGACTACTTTAGCTATAATGATTCATTGCATGTTGATGTGATATGGTTTATGTGTTGTCTATATCTGATGTCTCTTATTTCTTTTTAGTACAGCAATTACTCTGTTTCAATTTAATGAATAAAGGTTTATCTTCTTCGTTAATTGAATTGTTCTGTACAAATCTTTACATACAGATTTATCTAAATGTGTTGATTTGTAAATTATAAGATTGTTGTCATCTTTTATGTCTTGTTTGTCCTATTATTCGTATTCAAAGAGCACTGCTGCTTCCTGTTTACAAGAATCTTGTGGAAAATTTGGTGCGGGTTTCCTCCCATCGAACAGCTGAATCAGATACTTTGCACGGGACAAATTGGAAAGCGTTATTACAGGTTAGTTTATTACTGTTATTTAAGTAGTTTAGATAGATATATTAGTTTAGATTTATTAGTTAAGATTATTATTTTTGATTGCTCAGCTTAAATAGTTTCCACTTTATTTCTTTCTCATAAAATTATAAAATAAAAAAAAATAGTTGTGTTGTCATAGGACAGTTTACATATGATTTTTGCAGGTTTTCATTTAAAATATGTAATCTGTAAATATTGTACATTTGTGATTAAGATTTAATTGTGTTGATAGCTGAACATTTAAACAAGTAGGATTTTTGTTTTATGATATTAGTAAGTAAATTGTATATATGCTTTAGAATTGTATATAGTTGTGTTGTAGCTTCTTTTCTCATTTAGATTAGTTCCTTTTAGTTAGTGTTTTTTTCGTTTTCCTAGGACTTAGATCATCCAACGGAGCCGCTAAACCTGTCGGGGTGGATCATCCCAAATGGCTTGGGTTATTTAGACAACCCTGGACCGGATCCACCCCTCTAGTTGAAGAGCGTTCATTTTTGCCCGTCAACAAATGGCGCTAGAAGGAGGGGCTGGAATTTATTAATGGAACGAGGCGGTTGTAAGACTCCTGCACCACCTAACCGCTCACCTATAGTGACAAGAAGCCATTCAAACAACAACATTCCCCCTCAAACAGCAACCACATCAAACGACAATCTATGGATCACAGTCGAAGCAGCAACCCCAAACCCTACAGGTGGTGACGTACAAGAGATTGTTCGTCAATCTCTCTTAAGAACACATAGTGCTTTCGTCCGTTTAAGGCAACCAAATCGACCTTTGGACCAACCTTTAGATTTCTCTGATATCAGAGAGTAGCAGGGAGGCACTAACCTTACTTTAAACCCTACAGATCCAATCCTCACTCCTATTGCAGGAGGATCTGGAATACCACCCTCACCACCTCCATCATCTCCTTCTTCTTTGGGAGAAGACTCTTCTGATGAAGGTAGTTCACCTTCTCAGCCTTCCACACTGCCTACACCAATGGCCAACCAGAACAATCCTGCCAGACCTTGGCTCGACCAGGATGCAGTAGCCGTACCTGGGGCTCAGCACCCCTTATCCAAACATCTGGAGAAGTGGCTTCAAAAATTTGACCATGATTCTAAACAGATCGCCGAAGATCACATTAAAAAGTTTATGTTAGCCATTAGAATCCGCAATGTCGAGCATGAAGACGTAGTCTATAGGTTTTTCCCCTACACTTTCGAGGGCAATGCCTCTACCTGGTATTTTTCCCAACAACCCCATACCATCGTGTCTTGGGAGAAATTCGAGTCATGCTTTCTGGAAAAGTTCGAAGACGATAAGTCCCCGGAAGTCCTAGTTATGGAGCTTTCTAGATTAAGAATGAACCCAAAAGAGAAAATTAAAGACTTTAATCAAAGATTCTTAACACTTAAGAACCGAATCCCTACGGACTCGATGCCTGCCGAGAATCTTATCATAGCATACTATACCAAAGCCTTGCATCAAAGTATAGCCATTTGGGTAAAACGATCTAAGAAAGCCACATTGTTAGAGGCCTTCGAGGAGGCCAGCTAGATTGAAAAGGACATCCTTAGTTTAAAAGACACTACTAGCAACGAAACGGAAACTAGTTCATCTTCCAAAAAGAAGATTGAAATCCTCCCTAGACCTGCTCAAAATAAAACACAACCTAAAAGCTCGAATTTAGAAAACTTAACTAAAGTCGTTCAAAAACTGTCAAATCAAGTTATAGATTTGAAAAGGATGGCCGAAGAAGGATCTTCGAGCAAAGGACCCTACAAACCCCCATTCAGGAAGCCTTTTCCCGCCAACCACCCTAATCCAAATACCGAGGGTCTTAATCTAGAAAGTCTGCAATACGCCCTTCAAACAATTCTAGAAGTCCAGGATAACTTGATGCTCCCTGAGATTCCTAAGGAGGTAGTTGAACAAGAGACAGTTGAAGAAAAAGAATCTTCTCCGAACATTTTTGGACACTTCTCGGATAGCATTTTTCAAGCTAACTTCGAGACAGTCCATCCCTACAATACTAGGCGTAAGACAGCGAACAAACCTTCTTCCAAAAACACTACGACTTTGCCCCCAAAGCAGTCTAAACCAGCTGAGACTAAACGAAGTCATGTAAACCCCAACTTAGATTATGATTTAGTTGAAGATCTTAAAAAGTTAAGGGCTAACATTTATGTTTATGAGTTATTAAAATTTCCATTTCTGCTACAAAAAATGTTACAGAATATCGCAGAGAATAGAAAAAATGGTAATTCAAGCAGTAACAAGGTTGTTCAGAACAAAGTTCCTCAGAAGACTTCCACTAAGAATAATCTTGATCCTCATGATAAAGGAGGCCTTCCTGTAAATAATGTAACAAATGTAGATAAATTAGCTTTAGAAACTGCGAGTAAAAAGCCACAAGCTTCCACACTTAGTACTCGCAGAAATGTACCTCCATTTTTGTTAACTTTCGAAATCTTTAATAGAAACGTGCACAATTGTATGGTAGACTCAGGAGCGTCTTCCAATGTGATGCCATGGTTTGTATGTCAGAAGATTAACATTGAATTTGAACCATCCACTTTAAAAATCATCCAACTTGATCGAACTAGTGTTAAAGTCATAGGCGAATTAAGGAATGTGCTTATAAGATTATCGTCTAACCCCAAAGTTCATCAAGTGATTGATATTATTGTTGTGGATATTTCAGAAGTGTATGGTCTATTTTTAAGCAGGGACTGGTCGGAGCATCTACACGGCTATTTCGTGACAGATTGGTCTCACCTGTGGCTTCCAGAGAACGGCAAGCCCAACAAAATCAAGATAAATCGTGAACGCTACCTCAAGTTCACGGTCCCAGATTTGAATGATCCCAACGAACCATTTACACCTTCTGTTGATTCACCCTAAATACAAGGGTTGGATACCTTTTTCGGTAATTTCATGGCTGATACTTTAGCTATTACCAACCCAGAACAACAGTCCGAGATTGTAGCATATGTGCAGCTAGCAGCTTCTACACAATGGTCTCATGCACCCGATAAAAATCAAATTTGGTCTCTTTATTTTGACGGGTCAAAATCCAAAGAAGGAGCTGGTGCAAGTTGCGTTATTATTGATCCCTCAGGTAACAAAACCTTGATTGCATGTAGGTTAGAATTTGAATGTACTAATAACATAGCAGAATATGAGGCTTTATTGCAGGGCCTCAGAAAAGCTTTAGATATGAACATTCAAAATTTGGTTGTCTTTGGCGATTCTGAAATCGTGGTTAGACAGGTAAGAGATTCTATCCATTGCCTGTCTCTGCATCTTAAAAGATACCAATCCGAGGTATGGAATTTAATGAATAAATTTTCTACTTTCAATATAAATTATATTCCTAGATTGAATAATTCTGAAGCTGATCTATTAGCTAACGTAGCTTCCAAACTCTTTCCTGCAGAAGGCTTGTCCCCAGACGCATTCTCCGTCGAACTGTTGTTCAGGCCATCAGTTCCCAAAAACATCACGAACTGGAGAGTCTTCGACGACGATCAACAGATTATGAGCTTCCTGCATATGGAAGAAAATTTTCAAGGCGCGGTGATAGACGAATGCACTCACGACGACAATTTGCGCGATTTCACGGTAATACCAGATCCGAGATCTTCTGAATATTCATTGGGCATGGTAAATTCGATCCCTAAGTCTGTAGTTAGATTAGAGAAATGTTACGATCTTCAAAATAAATTCCAAAAATCGGTCAATTGTAAAACCAATAATTCCTCTTTATCATATGAAAAAGTAAACTTAGGAACTGATGACAATCCACAGTGCATTAATTTAGGGGTGGGGTGTTCTCAACAAGAAAAAGTTGCATTTATTAAATTGTTTAAAGAATTTAAAGATGTTTTTGCGTCGACGTATGATGACCTTAAAACTTTCGACCCCAACATCATACAACACGTCATTCCTATGAAACCCCAAACCTTGCCCTTTCAACAAAAATTAAGAAAAATGCACCCTAAGCTCGAACCGATCGTCAAAAAAGAATTAAATAAATTCCTGAATGCTAAGATAATTTTCCCAGTTAGACACACACAATGGGTTTCTAACATTGTCCCTGTCCGGAAGAAAAGTGGGGAAATTCGACTATGCGTCGATTTTCGAAGCCTTAATAGAGCGTCTGATAAAGACAACTATCCTGTCCCACCCATGGAACAGATCCTTCAATAGGTATCTGGTTCTGAGAGACTATCTTTATTGGATGGTTTCTCAGGGTACAACCAAGTCCTAATGTCTCCTCCAGACCAACTTAAAACTACCTTCCGCACCCCATGGGGCACCTATGCTTATCGAAAAATGCCCTTTGGATTGATTAATGCAGGTGCCACTTTCCAGAGAGCGATGGACATCGCTTTTCGAGGCTTAATCAATCAGTCTGTCATAGTTTACTTAGATGTTGTTACTGTATCTTCCAAAAACAAAACCGATCATCTAGCTCATTTAAGAGTCGTTCTACAGCGATGTCGTAAATACGACATTTCCTTGAATCCTAAAAAATCTATCTTCGTAGTAGAACAAGGTAAACTCTTAGGGTTCATTGTGTCAAGCAAAGGGATGATTATCGACCCCGAAAGGACTCAAGTCATCTCGAAACTTCCCCCTCCTACATCCAAAAAGTCTATGCAGTCTCTCTTAGGCCAGATAAACTTTGTCAGGAGATTCGTCCCCAGTTTCTTTGAAATGGTCAGACCTTTACAGAACCTAATTAAGAAAGACGCACAATATCATTGGGGACCCGTAGAAAATCAAGCTTTCAATTCAATAAAAAAGGCCATAATAGACGCTCCTTCTCTCATGAGCCCCGACTTTTCGCTAGATTTCACACTCTACACATTTGCTTCTGATCGTTCCTACGCTGCAGTCCTAACTCAAAAGAACGTTGAAAACAATGAAGTACCCATTGTCTTTATGAGCTCTGCTTTCAAAGGCGCGGAACTTAATTACCCAGCGGTAGATCAGAAAGCCTACGCTATTTTCAAAGCAGTCAAACACTTCCGGTCTTATCTTTTGAAATCTAGGATGAAATTTATTGTCCCTTACCCAGTCGTTAGGAACCTGTTAGTGCAGAAAGAATTAGGCGAAAAGAGGGAAAACTGGGTTACTTCTTTACAGTAGTACGACATAGAAATTACCCCAGCTCAGATAGTGAGAGGCCAAGGGTTATGTAATTTAGTTGTTGATTCAGCAGCAGGACAACAAGAAGAAAATGATATGTCAAACCTAGGACAGCACAATCAAAATGCAATATGTTGTGCACAAAACTCTGTCAGTCCGTGGTATGACGATATAAAATTATGTCTTGAACATGGGTCAGCCCCCCTTCACCTGGATCCCACTAAAAGAAGAGCGTTAAGATTAAAGTCTGCCTCCTTTCATTTGGTTAATGGTATTTTGTTTCGTCAAAATTTTGATGGTGTACTGATGCGTTGTCTTGAGAAAGACGAAGCAGAAAAATTCTTACTAGAGTTGCATGCAGGAGAAGCTGGTGGGCATTTTGGTGGTGACACCACTGCCCATAAAGTTTTGAGAGCCGGTTATTACTGGCCCACACTTTTTAGAGACGCCCATGCCTTGTGTCGTAAGTGTGTTATTTGTCAAAAAGCATCAGAGCGGTTACAGAAACCAGCCTTTCCTTTGCAGCCAGTTTCAATAGACTCCCCTTTTCAGCAGTGGGGCCTTGATATTATAGGTCCAATCAATCCACCATCCTCACAGCAGCATAATTTTATCATAACAGCCACAGATTATTTCACCAGGTGGTATGAAGCTATCGCATCAAGAACTGTGAATACCAGTCAGGTAATTGCCATTTCAAATTCGAATATTATCACTCGTTTCGGTATCCCTGACTGTTTAGTATTCGATAATGCTTCTTATTTTTCATCTCTTGAGATGAGCGAATTCGCTCTAGAAAAAGGAATTAAATTGAAGTATCCTGCCAGCTATTACCCCCAGGGCAATGGATTGGCAGAATCAACAAATAAGAACCTGATTAAAATCATCAAGAGAACGGTATCTGAGAATCATAAAAACTGGCACAATGCACTGTTAAACGCAATATGGGTTGATAGGGTAACACCAAAAACTGTTGTAGGTTACTCTCCCTTTTTTCTTGTCTATGGCAGAGAAGCAATTCTGCCACCACACATTCTTCTTCCCTCACTACAGCTATCACAGAAAATACAAGAAGAAGATTGTCCCCCTTTGGAAAACCGAATTAACGCCTTAATGAAACTAGAAGAGGTAAGAGTTCAAGCTAAACGTAAGTTAGATCAGCATCAGCTAGTGGTTAAAAGCTTGTTTGATACCAACTCTGCCTCTGATAGGAAATTAGAAGTAGGTGATCTTGTCTTGAAATGGGACAAACCACATGAGGGAAAGGGAGAGAACACGAAATTTTAGAACCTATGGCTTGGATCGTTTTTAATTGCTGAGAAACTAGGTCCCAGCTCTTTCTGATTGCATAATCTAGAGGGACAGTCTGACACCTATCCGGTGAATGGCCAAGATCTGAAAATATTTTTCGCTTGATGACAACCCTTTGTATACTATGTACATATTTTTCTTTCATTTGCTTTTCTTTTGTTGTTTTGGTTTTGATTTTTCCTTTACACTTATCAGTTTTTGGAAATACACATACCTGAATTTTGGAACTATTCAGACAAGGAAAACAGAAAATTCTCTCACTAAGACGACTGCTGAAAAATTATGTAAACATCAATTATATACTTCTGAAATTTACATCTGTTTTGGCAAAAACTGTTGTTTGAAAGAAGTTAATTTATTTCGATCTATGAGTAAAGCCTGTCACGATCATCTATTATCTTCTTACACTGTCCCTGTTCCTTAAAGGAACGACTCAGAAGATGTCTCCCTGCCTTAGAAAGTTGGTTCTGTAAATACACCATCTCTGGATCTTAATGAAGGACAGCTCTAAAAAATTATGTTAAGGTCTGTTAAAATATGTTTAAAATATCATAATTTTCAGCGTCACCCTGCTCAATTATATATCTTTAAAAAAAACCAAATAAATCATAAAAGAGTTGTGGGAAGTGCTTGTAAACCCGTCGGGATGCTGAATAGGTCTGCTGGCAGCGGGTAAATGCATGCATGACGCCAAGACAACTTCGTCGGGGTACTGAACAGGCCCGTTGGCAGCGAAGCAATGTCGGGTATATGAAAATTCATAAATATGAAACCTCTTAACCTTAAAATGTCCTTTATTCTGATCTGAAACTTATTGGCAGGATACAGATATCAGAGTGGGTTAAATGGAAACCATGTCGAGGCTATGGACGCCTGCTGGCAGCAGTGGCTTTGTCAACAGTATTGGGGATTTTATCTTTAATATCGCGGCTTGCTTATCTTAAGACTATTATCAGTTTTCATCATTTAAACATTGTTGAATTATTTGATTAATAATGATGTTTAGACAATTTTTTCTGGTTGTTTTTGAGTTTGAATGATTCTTGTTATCATAATCTGAATTTGTTCTTTTGGCAGAGATAACTGCTTCTACCAGTGTGTCGCCATTGTTGGCAGCCATTTCGCATTTTTATCCTATCTTTATAAGCTGCCCACACAATTGTTTTGGAACCCTTGATTTTCATCGCAATCTTTGAATAAAACAACACTATTATTTCGCGCATTTGCACTTCTGCCTTTGTTCTTGTTTTCACGACTGCAAGCGTGAAAACTTTGATTTTGAAGTCACGTCAATAGCATTAAAATCGTCACTGGATTATTATGGTCACTCTTGTCTATGTGCTCATTACATTTCCAATTTAATTATAGTCACACAGTTGGCAAGACACCAAAACCTTTACTCATTTGACTTTTTTTGTTGTTAATATGACTTCATTGTTTTTATAAGACTGTGGTGATGGTCTAATCATTACAATCGAGTCTTTGATTCAATGGTGTTTTTATTTTCTATTGTTTTTTTTATCAAATTCATGGTCTCATAACAACGTATTAACATGATGATTAGACCCTTAATTCAATAGTTTCATACAATGCATAAGTTTGAAGGTCAAATCCTTATTTGGAATTTTGTTTTGATTTTAAAACCATGCAAATACTATGTTTATGCAAACACGCAGGTCGACTCATCATAGTTTTCAATGGTTGTTTTATTGGCATATACCAATAGTGATTTGAATCACCATATGCGCCATCGGTTGTACATTGGGAAATGATTGTTTTGCATGGGTTGTTTTCGTTCCACCACCCTTGCACACTCAGGCATTAATGCATGCCTCCTATCCCAGGTTAACTCTGTTGGTTTCGGGGAAGTCTGTAAGCTATTCGATCCTGCGAATACCCTATCCAAACCCTTGCCCGTTTACTCGGCTCACTGTGTGCTCTCGTTTATGGAACCTGTGGTGCGTATAGAGCCTAATGGCATCCAAACACTCCTGTTGTTCGATAATGCCCGTGAGGATTTGAAAAACGGTGGTTGGTTGGTGTTTATCCAAAGATTTGAGGGTTTCAACCTTTCGGCTTCCCAACAGTTCGCCCTCACCTTCGACGGATGTAAGGCTAAGGTCGGAGACATACAGCTCGAGATAAATGAGGAATTCCTAAGCTCAGCTACAGGGCAAAGGTGGTTTAAAAATTCCAAAGTAGATGAGATGTCGTGGCCACTCCTATTCACATCAAGAAAGATTGTTAGTTGCGATAAAGGTATGCCTCTCGCTACCCTCAAACCCAGGTGGCACGATCTTTTGGCAATTGTTAAGCAGTTTGTAACCTGCGAAGGTCGTTATGGCTTGGTATTTCTGTATCATCTTCGGTTATTGATGAATTTTATAGGCTATCCTATGAATATGCCACATTATCTCTTACGTATTCTATACAAGATGTCCAAAAGATTCAAGCGTGAGAAGGTTGATAGCAACCTTTTCCATCACGGCTTGATCAAACTCATTATCGTTCATCATTTGAGCCTTAGTAGTGATTGTTGGCAAGCCTTCCTATCAAGGAATGGCTTTGCCACTCCCGAGTCTGTCCAAGTGGATAAGGTTGTGGTTATTGAAACTCTGGTTGGACCAGTCGTGCCACTTCATATCCTTCTACCCCCTGTCAAACCCTCGAATTGCCCCAACCTTGACCTACTCGATACCATGGTCAACCCGTCTGCTAAAGACAATACTAATATCATCAAAAATCCTGTGAGGAAGAAAGGAAAAGGTGACACTGCTATCAACAGTAAGGGAAAGAAAAATGCTCGATGGATATCGAGATGTGCTCAGAACAAGCCCAAGCAGAGCACTGACCAAAAGCCTATCGTCTTGAGCGAGGATTCAGAATCGGAGATCGAACGTTTCCTAGCCGAGGAATACCCCTACTCTCATGGTCTCTGCTCTATGAAACCCTATGACTATGTTTCCAACTTACATCTGTTCCTCAAGAACGACCCTAACTACCCGGGAATCAAGCTTCACAATGAAACCCCTGGTAACTTGAATAAACTCTCGCCTGTGATGCCAAAGCCCGATCAACCATCGTGTACTCAATGTAATTCCTGGCTTGAAAATATTACACAGACGTCCCCCTGTTGCAATCTAAGATCAAATAGTTAGAGTAACGGGTGACAGTACTGTCAAGGGAGAAAGACAGGCTATAAGCCAACGAAAAGAAACAAAAAACCACCGGTTCAATTGTCTTTAGAAATGTCAAGGCGGCAACGGCCTTCGTCACTTCAAATTTATCATGATCGAATCATTTTCTTGTTGCCCAGGTATGTGTTTCAACATCGATTTTGTTTTATGAGTTGGTTTGAATTAATATGACCGATTGGGGTTTGCTTTCGATTAGTCTTGTTTGTTTGTTTAGATTCAAAATGATTATGTTATATTCGGAGTACTAAAAATGATTTCGTTATGAATCATGTACAGAAGATTTGTTTGCTAAACTCGGACACAGCTATGATTTGGTTAATGCGATTTTATTGTTCTCGGATTAGTATAAACGATTGGTTTGTTTTCGATTCTATTTGGTTTGCTTTTGAAACAATTTTGTACGTTTGAATCGGGATAGTCGATTGGGTTTGCTTTCGATTAGTTCTGTTTGTTTTTAATAGATTCAAAACAATCTCGTTGACTTCGATTTACCAGAAACGATTCTGTTTTGTTTTGAATAAATATTTTCGTTTGGATTATGATTGCATTTGACCTGTATAAAATATTTGTTTCCTAAAATCGTGTAGCTATGTTTTGATTGATACGATTTTGCATAACGATTGTGTCGGCCCCAAACTGGTTCGATTCATTTCTTTTAGCTTGATTTTGAGACGATTTTGTATGCTTGAATTAGCATGGTTTTTTATGTATGCAATGCATCAATATCAGAGATGGGTTTTATGAATACAATGTAATCTATTGATTCGAAAAAACAACTTTGTTCGTTTTGGATTTAAAAATGATTTTGTTAATTTCTGAGTCGACATAAAATATTGTGTTTGTGTTAAATTAATATGAATGATTTGTTTGATCGGTTACAATTTGTGTCGATTGAAATTGATTCATGAAAATGATTTCATTGGTTTCGAATGGTCTAAACGATTATGTCTGCTCCGAATTGGTAGTAAAAGTTGTTTGACAGATCATACATATCCTGTTATCATTTGATTAATTTAATTACAATTTCATTTGTTTCAAATTGGCATAAAGAATATGGTTATTTCTAACATGAACGATTTGCTTTGTTTTCAATTAGCAATCAAAGATTTGGTTTAATAGGTCGAATATATTTTGTTATCATTTGATTGATTTAAAATGGTTCTATTTTCAAATTAGACCAGCTACAGAATCGCAAGATTCTGTAGCTAGTCTTAAAATTTAGATTTTTTGTTAATTTTATCAATAAAACATTATCTAAACTTGTGTATTCTTGTCTGCCCACAGGTACCTACGAATTTCATTGACAAATTGGATATGTTGTGGCAGTTTAGGAGATACTTTTGTGATATAGTTTTGTTATAGGTTGTTAGCTTTAGTCAGAAATAGAGAAGACTTGGGAGATTGTTCCCAAATTTTTTGTAAACTGTTTTGATAATTCCCACATTGATGTTTTACCCTGTGGTCTTTAAATACTTGTTATTTTTTGTAATGATCCCATCATCGATTGTTGGGAGAACCAGACTATGGATTTATAATGATACAAACTGGGATGAAAGTTGATGTCTTGTAACAGCTTTAGCTTTCAATATATCAAACTTTTATTTCAAGTTTTCTTCATATCAGTTTGCAATCAATTATCGACTACTTTAGCTATCATGATTTATTGCATGTTGATGTGATCTGGTTTATGTGTTGTCCATATATGATGTCTCTTATTTCTTTTTAGTACAGCAATTACTCTGTTTCAATTTAATGAATAAAGGTTTATCTTCTTCGTTAATTGAACTGTTTTGTACAAATATTTACATACATATTTATATAAATGTGTTGATTTGTAAATTATAAGATTGTTGTCATCTTTTATGTCTTGTTTTTCCTATTATTCGTATTCAAAGAGCATTGTTGCTTCATGTTTACAAGAAGCTTGTGGAAAATTTGGTGCGGGTTTCCTCCCATCGAACAGCTGAATCAGATACTTTGCACGGAACAAATTGGAAAGCGTTATTACAAGTTAGTTTATTATTTTTATTTAAGTAGTTTAGATAGATATATTAGTTAAGATTATTATTTTTGATTGCTCAACTTAGATAGTTTCCACTTTATTTCTTTCTCATAAAATTATAAAAAAAAAAAAAAACAATAGTTGTGCTGTCATAGGACAGTTTACATATGAATTTTGCAGGTTTTCATTTAAAATCTGTAATCTGTAAATATTGTACATTTGTGATTAAAATTTAATTGTGTTGATAGTTGAACATTTAAACAAGTAGGATTTTTGTTTTATGATATTAGTAAGTAAATTGTATATATGCTTTAGAATTGTATATAGTTTTGTTGTAGCTGTTTTTCTCATTTAGATTAGTTCCTTTTAGTTAGTGTTTTTTCGTTTTCCTAGGACTTAAATCGGCCAACGGAGCCGCTAAACCCGTCGGGGTGGATCATTCCAAACGGCTTGGGTTATTTAGACAACCCCGGACTGGATCCACCCCTCCAGTTGACAAGCGTTCATTTTCGCCCGTCAACACCTGGCAAGAAGGAATTCACTTCGTTGTATGTAGAAACCACAAATGTCCATACTACGCCATTCTTTGACAAGAAAGCAAGGAATGCAATTGAAGAAAATTTAGAAACTTTCTCTTTTCTGATGTGGGATAGAGTCTACTCTCAAATAATCAAATGTTCAAGTTCAAAATTATGTCTTCATCGTGATCTAACCTTAAATAAGTTTGAATGTACATCATTTAATACAACGATAATCTTATCTAGGGGTTCTATATATTTCAAAATAATTGATCAAAGCGTTGAATAGGAAAGGTTAAACTAAACATTTAAGAAAATTTTATCAAAAACATACATTTATGAATCATCCTAAATGGACGCATCCTTCCCAAATCTAGGTGCTTCCTCCACTTCCTCCTCAATCCCAATCTCCCTCCCAAGCACACTCTTAGGTACTCTCTTCTCCACATTAGTCTATATAACATATTTCAAATTTGAAAATTTGAAAAATTAAATTTAAATGATTATAACACATTAAATTTAAATGATTTTTACACATTAAATGATATATGTGAACTCCCACCCTCTTCAAACTCTCCCAATGAGAATTGAGACAAACCTGTCCAAGTAGTAGGAAATGGAATAGGGATCTGTGAACAATACAACTAAGAACTAAATCTAGGATTCAATGTGTTCACATTTATACAAAATTATAAATGTTGTTGATCTCTTATTCAAAAGATTGGAGATTGAACAACTAAAGTGTTCATCTGTGGATATTAGAAAACACATACCTGATTCAACCCATCCAAATTTAAACTTGTTGAATCAAGTCCCCTATTTATTGGAGATTCATTTAACATATCTTCAAACTGCAATTAATGACAATAACAACTCAATTATTTCTATAGATACAATGATATCTAAATGTAGAATTAGAAGTAAACTATCCTAAAATGCGTCAAAAATTTACTAACTAGAACACATACCAATTTGTTGTTCGGGTCATCATTTTGAATGACCTTCCAACCATCATGAAAACAATTTGCATACTCCAAAACATCTTATGTTGACATGGTATCTAACTCTGCATCTGTTTTATAAACAGATATGGCCCATGAATTGTCTTCCGCTCGTTGACGATTCATGCCAACATCTACACCATAAACAATCGCTTCCAAATTTTCCCCGATTGCATTCTTAGCCTCTTTGCCAACCTCTGATGTAGCTTGCAACTCTGAATGTGAAGCAAATTCCCATGTTGGGCGAGGTAATAAAGGTTGTGAAGGCCTCAGCAATGTCGCATTTTTATATGCCCATTTGTGATCATATGTCCGTCATTTATCATTCCCATAATATTTGGACGATAGACTAGTATAATCAGGGTGCATGTGCAAGAAAAAATATGCATAAAAGTGTCTTGCAAAATAGTGTGGAACCTCCTCGTTCCACGACAATTTTCCATATGCGTCAAAAATCTGTTATACAAATGTCCTACAATGTCAGGGTGCTTAAAATATTGCACCTTCAACATCTTCCGCTTTGGCTCATATTTGAAATTGAACATCGAAATAACGTCTTTTTTTGAAACTCTATTTTTTACTGCCTCCCATTTATCAGGGCCCATCACCTCTAACTTTCGCCGCCTCATTAGATCGACAAAATTGTCAATGGTTGGCCCCATCTTCTGATATGCGTCCATAAAGTTTTGCAATGAATGCAAAACAATTTGCAATATTTGTTTACTCTCCTGAGGGAGTTCCAAGACTACCAAATTATTTTCCAACCTCATTTTAACACCTGAGCATCGCTCAAGCGTCATTGCATCAGTAATCCTTTCCCAGGGAAGTTCATCACCAACATTCGAAGGATAGGTGGACGTAGGGGTGTAATCTTTTGTTTCTTGATAGCGTGGCCTCCTAAATCCACCTTCACCCTCTGCACCAACATTAGAATCTTCATGAAAACCACTCTCTCTTTCATTGTCTTCCCTTGCTCTAAACTCATTGTCTACACACACATTTGAAAGTAATTACAAAATTTAACTTCACATAAATTTAAATACACAAAATACAACAAAAATAAACAAAATCAAAAAAAATTACCAGAAATATTCTCTTGTCCTGAGGTATTCCCTACATTATCAGGTGTGGGAGTATCAATGTGCAACCTATCTAAGAAGGTTTCATCCATAGAAATTTCTTGAGCACATTCTGCAGTTGATCTATTCACAGACTCGTTTGAAAATCTCCTCTGACGAGATTGTTGTTGGTCACTCGAAGTCTCAGTCGAAGAAGGAGTTCATCTTCTTCCTTCTTGAGAGAACCTAGAGAATTTGCGAGGAATGTTTGGAGAATCCCATGTCGACATCTCTCCTCAATATCTATCCTTTGAAAAATCATAAAAATTTAAGCACAAGACAAGTACGAGTTAATGTCTCCAACATTGACTAACAAAAATTATGAAGAAAGAAAAAAAAAATAAGACCTTAGGTTTTATGCAATATGTAAACTCTTTTATTTCTATATTAGACTTTATTATCCAAAAAGAGGTATTCGTTTTAATTATTCATTTAGTCAAAGGGTCACTACAATTGCAAAACAACACCAAAGTGGGAGACTAGTTCCTTTTTGAGTAGTTTACTATGATAAGAGTCTATGGTTTGGAAGAGAATCCATATCAAAAGTGAGTGTTGAATTTGGTTGTTCTAGAGACTAAAAAACGTGAAATTCAGTCAGTTACTGACTAAAAATCCAAGCATATTAAACTAAATGTTGATCGGATGAATTTTAAGGAAAAACCAAATATACACAAGTAGGCGCAAAGACTAAACATTCAGCCATGAATCAATCAACTCAGAGATAAGTAAGGGATAGACAACAGAGAAAATTATTATCCTTCACTCATCATCCATACACAGAAAAGAAAGTCATTTGAATCTATAGGTCTTTAAACACTGAAGTGACGATCGTCGATTCAGCTCCTGAACGACTGCTCAGGCACGAACTGATGACTAAAGGGATAAGGGACGAAAGATAAAACACAATATTTTCATAATAATCAATAAAACCCACACATAGAATTCATTGAAATCAGAAGTTGGGTTCACCAAGGGATTGCCATTCAACTCAGAGGTTTATCATTCGCAATGCAGAGTTTATCAATAAAAATGCAGAGATGTACCCAATTTCAAGCAATTAAAAACGCAGAGAGAAATCGAAGTTTTAATCAATCAATCTGTAGAGGTACTCGTTCATAAGAAGGCGCAAAGACTAAAAATTCGGCCATGAATCAATCAACTCAAAGATAAATAAGGGATAGACAGCAAGGAAAATTCTTATCATTCACTCATCATCCATGCATAGAAAATAGGACATTTGAATCTATAGGTCTTTAAACACCGAAGTGACAACCGTCAATTTGGATCCTGGTCGACTGCTCAGGCACAGACTGATGACTAAAGAGATAAGGGACAGAAGATAAAACCACAATCTTTTCATAATAATCAATAAAGCCCACACATAGAAGTCATTGAAATCAGAAGTTGGGTTCGCCAAGGGAAATCAATTTAGAAAAACAGCAAGCAAGGGATTACAAATGCAGGTTAATAATTTATTAATGGTAGGAATGAGAAACTTATCTTTAAGTGCAATTTATTAAATTCCCTATAGTCTAGGACCAACTTTTGAGACTTGTCCTTATTTTTTATTGAGATCACTAGAGAAGATAATACATTATTGTTGAGATGCATGATTTCAACTTCTAACATGTCTTTATCCATTTGCTCTGTCTCACTCTCTTGAGAATATAGAAAGCAATAAAGTCTAGCATTGAGTGGATAACTACCCAAAATTAACTCAATAGCATGTTCATACTCTTTGAACATGTTTGAATCCACTAAGACCACATATATATTCCTTATAACATTTCTTTAAGATTCATTAAAAGTTCCCTATGGTTGGATCAACTAAAAAAATGTATTAGAACATTTCTTTAAGATTCCTCAAAAGTTCCCTATGGTTGGATCCACTAAGACCACATATAATGCAATGCGTTAGAATCCCCAAAACAAAGAGTTTAATCTTCATAACCTCACACGCCCACTAATAACATCAACATGGAATGGGTATGAGGGTTGTTCGTATTCCTAATATAAATTAAGATGAGGTGGAGCAAATGTAATATTTGTGAGGCTTAGTTGGAGTTAGAAATCTAGATAAAATATAGTCATATAAGGTGGAAATTCACGTTGATTGAGAGCAATC
>ML783150.1:223911-269081 GCA_009831015.1 Picea engelmannii | reverse complement strand
AAAAAAATCAATCCCAAATTGGTCTCCCTTATCCAAAAAGAACTTCAAAAGGCGTTGGATGCCAAAATCATTCCACCAACTAGACAATTATCTTGGTTGGAAAACCTAGTAGTAGTGAGAAAGAGAAACGAAGAGATAAAATTATGTGTTGACTTTAGAAATCTAAATTAGTTATCTCTTAAGGACAATTATTTGTTAATGATCATGAAAATTTTATTGCAAAGGGTTACAGACTTGGGTATGTTGTCCATGCTAGATGGTTTTTTAAGTTATAACCAGATCTTGGTCAAGGATGAAGATCAACACAAGACTTATTTTACTACACCATGGGGAACTTTTGAGTATTTAAGGATGTCTTTTGGGTTATTGAATGTTAGATACACATTCCAAATGGGCATGGGACTTAATTGGAAAAAGCATAGAAATTTACTTGGATGATTTTGTCGTTTTCTCCAAGGAGAGAGATTAAAACATTTTCCATCTAAGGTAAGTATTTGAGAGGTGTAGAAAGTATAGGATTTCATTAAACCTTATGAAATCATTTTTTGGGGTAGATGAATAGAAAATTCTACGCCACATCATCTCAAAAGGATGGAGTAAAAATTGACCCATCGTGAGTAGAAGCCATCCAAAATGTCCCCTTGCCTAGATGTAAGAAAGTTGTTCAATCCTTCTTTGGAAATAAATTTCATTTGAAGCTTCATAAGAAATTTTGCGGAAATCACCAAGCCCATCTCAAACTTGTTGAAGAAATAATCAATGTTCAAATGGAATGATGAGAGTAGGGAGGCCTTCTAGAAAATCAAAGAATCTATTAGTTCAACCCCAATAGTAGTGAACTCGGATTACAACCAAGATTTTCAAATATTTTCATTTGCATCTAAGGACACTATTGTAGGAGTTTTGTTCCAAAAGAATGAATAAAATATGGAGCAATCCCATAGCATTTATGAGTAAAGCACTTAGAGATTTGGAATTGAAGTACTCTATCATGGAGAAACAAGCATATGCTTTAGTCCAATCTTTGAAACATTGTAGAATCTATGTGGGGAATTCTAGAATTATAGATTATGTTATACATGCAGCCACTAAGGACATATTGATGCAGCATGATTGCTTGGGAATCCATGGGAAATAGGATTTCCATATTCAAGAACATGACATGGAGATTAGGCCAACAAAATTGGTGAAGGGTCAATGGTTGACCAAGATGTTCATTGAGGGAAATACTCTTAGGTTTGGTAGGAGAAGGTGATAATAACATGGTGTTTGCAGTTTTGGATGATTTGGAGCATCACCATTGGTATTTAGACATTGTGTATTACTTGAAGAATCTTACATGTTTGAATGGTTTAGTAGATCATCAAAGAAGAGCTTTGAGACTTAAGGCATCTTGGTATTGTATGAMTCGAGGAGGATTGGGTTGGAGAGATCTAGATGGAATGGTCCTGAGGTGTGTAGATGATGTTGAAGCTCAAATATTGATGTCATAGTTACATGTTGGTTTTTTTTTTACACTCTTCAAGTATTACTACAACATACAAAATTCTAAGTGTTAGATGTTATTGACATATTATGTTCTACGATGTGCATACATTTGTCAAACTGTGTCAACCTTGTCAATTATTTTCCAAGAAGCAATAGTTGGCTTCCTTACCTTTGTAGCGTGTGTTTCTTGAGGCACCATTTCAATAATGGGGCCATGATTTTATTGGTGAGTTTAAGGAAAAAACCAGCAACGGTTTAAGATGGATTCTTAGTGCTATAGATTATTTTGCTTGGTGGGTAGAAGCCATTCCCACCAAGAAGTCCATCAATAGAGTAGTCATTGACTTTCTTGAGGAGAAGATTATCAAATATCATTTTCGAGATTACTTGCATAGATTAAGTCATTAATCTATGACCCATATCCATGAGTATTAGTCGCAGCTGACCAAAAATTCTCATGATTTGAACAGTCCACTTAGCACTCATTGCATCGGGTGATGCTCACAGGGGTGAAGAAGTGGGATTGAAACCAACAAAATGAATCGCATAGAATCAATCATCACTTCCGGGGTTTGCACCCGGTAACCAGGACTTCCCAGGTGGTCACCCATACCAAGATGCCTCTGGCTCAAGCACGCTTAACTGTGGAGAAGATTATCATTAGAATCGGCATGTCATCTAGTATTACCACTGACAATGACAAAGGTTTTAGTACTACATAGTTATCCAAATTTTGCTTCAAATATGGCATTGTCATTTCCCCTACTTCAAACTACTACCCACAAGGTAATGCTCTGACAAAGTCAAGCAATTAGAACCTTGTGATGATCATTAAGAAGATTGTGGAAGAAATAAAATAATTTGGGATAGTAAATTAAAGTTTGCTTTGTGGGCTAATAGGATTACAAGTAAACAATCTATAGGGAAGATCCCATTTCAGTTGGTATACGAGATGGAGGTCATGTTGTCTATTTACTTGAAGAGCCCAGTATATCAACTATTACAACATTTCACTTCAAACAAGGAGGCAGTATAGGACAGAATAAACCAATTGATTGAACTTGATGAGAATAGAATGAGGGCTTTTGGCCACCTTGTCCAGAGCCAGGAAAGAGTCAAGGAAACATTTGATAATAAAGGCTCGTCCAAGGGAGTTGAAAAAAAGAGATTTGGTTCTCATGTGGAACAAGGGGGGGATGAGAAGCCTCGAAAACATGGGAAATTTGACAGTTTATGGTTGGGCCTTTACAGGATTGAAGATGTTGTTGGTTTGAACTCTTTCTACGTTAGTCATCTTGATGGAGAAAATTTGCCTTTGCCCGTAAATGGGAAAGTTCTCAAATTGTACTGCACAAGTGCTTAGTGTCATATAGGTAGATTAGAAAAAAAAAAATAAGCTATAGAGAGCAAGTAGAATAGATTGTAGTTGCATTTTCATGCTCGGTTTTTTATTATGTTCACTCTTGCATTTCATGAGATTTGGTTCATTCCTTATACGAGCCATGCATTTCATGAGATTTGGTTCATTCCTTATATGAGCCCTACATTTCATTTAGAATAGGATGGATCATTTGTTTGTTTCATGTGTGTGTGTGTGTGTGTGTGCGCGCGCGCATTTCATTTGCCTATTATAGAGCCTTTCATTTAGGAGATCATGGATATTATATTGGCATCATGTGTCAAGGTGATATTCTCACCCTGTCACTTGATCTTATCTCTTCATGTTGAAATTCATCAAGTACCAAAGATTTCTGAGGTTTTCATGTACTCCCAAGAAGAGTATCTACCCCCATGTTGGAGGGTATTATTATACCATATATTGTATGGGGTATCCAAGGACTAGTTCATGACACTTTGCAAGATGACTCCCATGGACCTTTTATGTATCTTTGGTAGATCTAGGGAGCATTTTTTTATTGCACACGTTATTTTATGTGACCCTCATTGTTTTCTTGACCCTTGGCCAACCAAGGGGGAAGGTAACATTTTTACAAGATGACTTGGCAGTATCATTTTCATGCTTTTTTGCTCACTTCAGATTATCAAATTTGTTGGTCATGTTTTGTATCATTGGTGGAGGTTGCTTCAACGGCATATGTGTATTCATCTTGTTGTAGGTGATACTCCATGATTGATTATTAGTGGAGAAATCCCATATCTCCAATCTTGTGCTCACAATGCTCTAGTCTTTACTTTCTCTTGGCCATTTCATGTTGGTTATCACCTTTCCATTTTACCTGGACAATTTTCATATCACGTCCATATTCCAACATTTACGCACTCCTAGATGGCATATAACCCATTTTCATCCATTTCCATGTGGTTTTCCTTTATAACCTAACTCTCATTTCGCATAATTTAATAAAACACATTTTCCATGTGTGAATGTGCCAGTGGTTTGGGATATTTTTATGTTGATTTATTAGACTCAAACCTAAGGTTGAAGTGAGACATTATTGGCATATTTTATTATTGGGTTCTAAACCTTAATTAAGGCCTTATTCCCTAAGTTTCAATTTTAAAAAATAAAAATAACTAGGGAATACAATTTGTGCATGGGGAACACAACATGAGGGTAGCATTCCCCATTGGCACACATGTTGAGGCAACACGCACTTTTTAAAAAAATCTAGAAAATGTTTTCCCTCATGATTATTTTGTTGGGGTTAATTTAGTTTTCTTCACACTCACACATGTCACTTTGATTAAACATTTAGTTCACTTTACACATATATTGAGGAGATGGTAGAATTTACACCTCCTTTGAGACTCGGTTATGCATGTGCCCTCTCTTCATGTCCACTTCCACTTTATTTAATCATTTTCCATTTCACATCTTTGTAAGTGCACCATCTAGTGGAGTACATCCTCACTTGTAAAAGTTGTTGTTGAGTGAGCTATAGTAATCATCTTCTTCTTCGAGCAATTTTTTTGGTTTCAAGAGGTCACAAGTTCAAATCCAGAGCGGGATAGGATATGTATACCTTCGTAGACTTTACCAGTCAAATCATTGGGCGAAGGGGGTCCATTGTCCCACAAACAAGGGGATCTCCTACACCAATTTGGTGTCTAGCTTGGCCGTGACCTTAAAATTAGATTATTATTATTATTTAATTTATGTTTTGTGAGGTTATGAGCTTGAGCATAATGCAGTCGCTTGGAGCAATTTTTTCATGCATGCAAAATATTGGATCAAACTAACCAAGCAGTAAGGCATTCTTCAACATGCATAGTTAGGTGTGGTTTTTCTAGCCCTTGCTATTAGTTTATTTGTTTTAAGTAATTTCTATGCTTGTTAATTTTCAAAAGGTAGTAACTAGATTAAAAATCCATAAGGACTTAAACATTTGATTTAATTCTAAATTTGTTAATTTATTTAGATATATATACTTGGATAAACTACTTTTTAATTCCACCAAGAAGGAAAATTTGTAACATGATTTAGGGCGACCTTTAGAATCCTCAAACTTAGATTAGATTAAACCATCGTCATATGATTGAAATGCTTAATTAGCCCCAAAGATAATTTGGCACTATTTATTCTTTTTCATAAAATTCTGATTTTTCAAACCTCTTTCTTTTAAATTAGTTTGCTGGAAAGTATTTCTATTTTAGACAATCTTTAGTTTATATTCATTGTTTATTTTAGAAATTTTATAATTTTCAGCAATAGTTTAGTTTAGGAACTTAAATTATTGATTCTAAACTAAATTAGATCATAATATAAGCTTGCAGAAATTTTACTTGGATTTTTATCCCAAGTCTAGTGCATTTCCAACACTTAACTTAGTTCAGAAATTTGATTTTCTAGCTACTATGTTGACCTAGGATCTTCAATTTTTTACTATAAATTAGGTTAACATCATATGTTTGCTTGCTGAAAATTTAAACTTAGATTTCTAATTGTTATTTCATCATTTGTTTTAATTTTTACATTCCGAAATTTATTTTCAGTGTTTGCATTTGCTCAAGTGGTTTAATTCTACATTCTGAAAATTAAAACCCGACTTGAACACATAGTTGACACAAACCATAACCGGATCAGCAAGTCAATTCTTGTTGAACACTACTTCAAATCTAATCACCTTATTTTCTTTTACCAAACCAACATTTTAACCTCTATGCCCTATTACTCATCGTGCATTATTCAAGAAGCAATGGAAATTGAAAAACACCCTAATACCTTCAATCGAGAAGATGGCTACAAACTCAACCAGTCATGAAAACCCTCATTCAATACCTAGATTATTAAACCTGATTATTTTAATAAAATTATATATTTTTATACTATCATTCATTATCCTTCTCTAACCTGAACTTCCTCTAAGTTTGTTATTTCTCAATTAACCCTTGATTTTTAATCAGGGCCTTTCTCTCTTTATAACCACTCATTTTTTTAACTTGATGCTTTAATCTTTTTCCTTTTTAATTTGTATGTATTTATTGTTTGATTGTCATTATTATGGTTTAATCTTGTTTTCTTCGAATGTCTTATTGCTTAAATTCTCTTTAAATGTATCTCTTAATTTCTTGTTCACTTTGCCTTTAATCATTAATTGTTTCATATCCTTTCCATGTCAAAAATTGTTTAATTATAGCATTTCCAACGGTTATATATATATTCACAGCGGTCATTTCTCCAACGTCTATCTCATGATTTTAATCATTTATATCTACTCTTGAGCATACTCATTTTTAATCATTTAGCTTCTCTTGTCCCTGATGATGGGTGGAATGTCCACTCGAAACGTTGGACATTTCAAAACTATTTACACAGTTTGTTTCCAGAAAGTTCTACAACGATAACAAACTGTGAAAACATACACACTCAGAAATTATATTTTATTTTCTACCTTGAACTAATTGCTGTTTCTAGCAATTAATTTAGCACCAAAAAAAAACAATTTTTAGAATTGCTTAAAGTCTGAAAATTACATCTTATGATCAAAATACAGCCTCAAATAAATAGGAAATAATTTTGGAATTTGCATTTGAAAGTTTTCTTTAAAAATTTATGCATTTTACACTTAAATCTTTAACACAAATTTATTTCCAAAATTGTGTTTGGACACTTTTACCTTTGCTTACTCAAATTCATTTACCCATGTGCAAATCTGAAACAACACGTCACTACAATATCATGAACTATCGAATTTGAAACAAGCCTAATAAACTTTGACGAACTATCACAATAAAGCTTGCAACTTGATTTGAAACCTTCACTCACACTTAAAACACTTTAACAAGATTCTAAAACAAACACATTGGTCCACTAAACTTCATTGATACAAACCATACCAATTGGACTTCTCTTTTGAGTTGGAAATGAACCAACCTAAAGAGAGAGGAAGTGCTACTGTGGTGACAGTGGAAAGCGTTTCTTAGTTACACAAACTAACACCTTGTGTTTGGTATTTTTACACATTAGGGGTGTTAAATTTTGTTGTAACATTTACAAGATAGTGCATTTTTATAGATTTTTCATACTAGAAAATGTTGTGTTTAATGAACACATTCTTAATGAAAAAGTTTAAAAAAAAGACATCTACATTATTCACTTTAAGCGAAGCTTGTTTTTCATTCTTGTAGGCATGAGAAGCATGAACCAAAGAAGAAAACACACCTTTCTCTGCCATGCGATCTATCTGTAATTGTTCTTTTGCATTCTTTAAGACTTTCATATTGTTCGCCGCTATCTTCTCCTTTACTACTTGTGTTCCTTGTTGGTTTTTTATATACACTAGAAATAGCCTTAGTTTACCATAGCTTCTCACAAGAACTTCAATAGATTAATGCAGAGTTCCCATCCTCAACACATTGAGTGCCATGTTCCACGTTTCCAAGATGCATTTTCACATGCTTGCTGGGTTTTTCTAGAGTTCCACTTATTGACTCAATCTTTCTCCCAAATTTTGTTCATCTTGGAGCTGTATGTGTTCTGCCATCAATTGCAGCTAATCAAGATGGCCACTACCTCTGCATTATCTGAGCTCATGTAATTACTCACCACACACAAACACATGTTCATATCCAGATCCAAAACTCGCCACTTTCTTTCACGTTTTTTCGACAATAGAAAATTCATCATATGTAAACATAGACTGGGTGAATTCATAACATGATCAAAAACTTGAAATCAAGTAAATGCTCTCCAAATACAGATTGTCTTTATATTTGAAACAAAAAAAATTGCAGTAATCTAACATCATTTCTTCTTTTCCGTTGAACTTCTAATTAAGTCATTGCAAATTCTACCAATGTATTGCAAACTTGATCCAAAGCATCCCCACATGCCAGCTATCCTGATGGAATTTTGGTCTAAAGAAACCCACCAGATATGTTGAAATCTCCACGCTCTATATGCACTCCATATATCAATTTAATTTCATCACATCGAATCTCTGGAGCACTGTCATCTGCAACATGCACACCTTCCATCACTACTCAATTAATAATATGTCGATGTTTTTGGATACATGTATCTTTCTCTATGCTTAAACTTTCAAGAACTAATCCATTGAGCCCTTGAAACACATGCCATGTGAAACTCAAACAAAGACACTCTTAAGAAGGTCCTTACCTTGGTCAGATTGATTGCAACAATATCCCTTGGACATTATTTTCTTTGCATGGCTCCAACAATTATCCACATGTTCAAGCAGCATCTTCGGTCTTTCTCCTCCTTTGTCAAGAAATGAGCCTATTGTTCTTCAAGTTCTTTCTCTTCTTGAAAAGATCACAAAATCATAAACAAAGGCTCTAATACCATCTAAAACCATTTCTGAATATATGTCATGAAAAATCTAAAATCATGACGAATACATTTACACATGAGAATGGAGACTTGGGGAGGATACGTAGCCTTGTATTAAATAGTTATTTGGTGAAAAATTGACAAATTACAGATCCTTCTCTCTTGATCTCCACAACCCCACATTTCATCTATTTAGTCTCTAGTCTTTGACCTTCAAAATTTGTATCCTACAACTCTCATCTTACATGTTCCTCTTAACACTACTTGTACACCCTAATTACATTAGGGTTTTACTAGTCATCATCATTTGACTAATACCAGCATTATCTTGATGTTCACCACATGACTTAATGTTATAATCAACACAACCAATTTGTGTGTTGATATTTCCCTACATTTTCGACCTATGTTGTTTATATAAAACCAGCCTTCAAAGTAATTTAGAGGAAATGCAATCCATATAGAGAACTAAATCCTCACAACAAACACTATCCACTGAATACTGAATCAAGACCAGTAGCTTGCCAAATGACGAAGAATATTGGACAAATTAAAACTTCTGCACAAATCATCTAAAAAGATTCAAAGATTTATGGTGAATTGAATCAATAAATAAGACAATAATAGCCATGGGCTAGTTGTAAATCAATGCTAATCATGGGATTACCAACACCTCTTCGTATTCCTATCCTATGTACTCCAGTAATGTGAGAAGCTTATCAATCTTAAGATCTTAAATACATATTTTTATCATATTCTTCAAAATCTCTATTAAATATTTTATATTTCAATCATTTTTATTTGTTTGATCAAGTGAGGGTACACCTTCATGGAAGCATCTTTGTTTATTACATTGAAAAATGTCCAAAATTTCTGCAAATTGGCACCACCATTAGATTGATTCTACATATCTCTACCCAAACCATGTGACATACATAATATCCTCAATAACACCATCGTACAATACTACCGGTGGTCCAAAAAGATCACACTAAAGCACCTGTTGGGGATTTTTCTAGCCTCACCTATATATAATGCTTGTGTCGGGGTTTTTAATGTTCATAGTATGAGCTAGATACAGGTTAAAAAATCAAACAGAACTAGATAGAAAATATACCTTGTTACAACATAAAATGCAAGTTTTAAATTTATAATATCAAGGAAAGTACAACATCGAGTATTTCAGTGTCGATTGGCCATAAGCCATTGGATATGTCTAAGACACCATTACAACTTTTTATAACTTGTGTTGCTTGTAATGAGTTTAATACTGCTAATATAGAGTATATGCAGTAAAGTACAAACAAAACTAACGAGTCTGCTCTTATCTTTATGATTTGTAGTTGATAGCATAATAGTTTATATGCAGTAAATTACAAACAAAACTTGCATATTCACCCCTTTATCTTTATGATTTGTAGTTGATAGCATATTAGTTTATACCAACTCCAAATATCACTTCTGCTACCTGGGGATTGTTAGGGAAATTTAAAAAAATTAGCAAGCCACATCATCCCACCCTCGTAGGTCTGCATTCTAGCCAAGGCTTCTGATAGGTAACTAAAAACCTTCTCACAACTTCAACATAAGGGGCAATATTTCTTAGATTTTGTATAGTGCAAACATTCTTTCTTCCAACTATACATATGCTTTCTGGTATTGAACTGAAAGTTTCCATTCAGCTCTACTATATCAATTTTTAATGGAACGTGCAGTTCCCTGAGAAGCTGCAATTATTTCAGCTTGTTGATATCTAGTTTTAAAAATAAACTCCTCACGTTTCTGTATTGGCCGTTGTCAATTGCATTTATATATTATAATGACCCAAAAAAGTTGGCAGTTACGAGACACGTCATCCCACCCTCTAGGTCTGCATTCTAGCCAAGGCTCCTGATGGGTAACTACAAACCTTCTCACAACTTCAAATAAGGGGCAATATTTCTTAGATTTTGTATTGTGCAACACATCTTCCAATTATACATATGCTTTCTGGTATTGAACTGAAAGCTTCCATTCAGCTCTACTATATCAATTTTAAATGGAACGTGCAGATCCTTGAGAAGCTGTAATTATTTCAGCTTGTTGATATCTAGATTTAAAAATAAACTCCTCACGTTCTGTATTGGCCATTGTCAATTGCATTTCTATATTACAATGACCCAAAAAAGTTGGCAGTTACAAGGAGCAATTGGCCAAAATTGCATTGCACTGGTTTTAACAGACTACTAAAACACCATGGTGGCGCGTTGATATAACTCAGTTTTCCTAGCTATGAGCTCGTTTATGTTGAGCATCTTTCCCTAAAATAAACTACTCGATCATTTAAGTCCACATCTGTAGCAGAAAATATTTTTTTCTTTTCGCAAGGGTAAACAGCTTTTTCTCAATCCATGGGGAGCTTTCAACCCCAATTCTGCATTATCGCAGTAAAACCCCCAATAATGTGGGAGCCATCAAACTCGACCAACCTTTAACATCAACTGGGGCTCTATGCCTGCCGAAGTTTGAACCTGGATCTTTATTGCGGTGACAACCGATCTCAACCACTAGACCATGGCCCAACTGATAACTGGAGAAAACAATTATTGCAACAAAGACTACTATTGTGAATTATCACACCACAAAAATGAAGCCTACCAAGGTATATCCTATTCATTAACAAGTAAATTTGATTAGATAGCAGATGGGAGATGTACCAAAAGAGGAAATAAAGCGACCGTGGATCTTTTATTACTTTACAACTCAATTGAAAAGGAAATAAAGGTATACTTCCTGTCATAGGCAAATACATTATGGTTAATGCTTGAAGAGTTTCACAATATATAAACAAACAAAACAAGGCAATCGACCGTGGATTTTTTATTATTTTACAACTCAGTTGAAAAGGAAATAAAGGTGGTACTTCCTGTCAAAAGCAAAAACAACCTGGTTACTGCTTGAAGAGTTTCACAATATATAAACAAACAATGTGCTTCATTCATAAGTATATATTTATAGAGCCACATCAATACTTTTATGAACTATTAACAGGCTGAGAAGCTTCCCATGTCATTTTGGAAAAAGAAAAAATTGAAGCACATAAATTAGCTGTTTTCAATTATTACTCTAACCAAAACAAGTTAAATAGTACAACAGCTACGCAAAGCTTGCCACGATAGCAATCAAATAAGGCAACAATGAAGAAAAGCTTGAACTGATATATTGTAGAGACCATATTATTCACTTCCATAGCTTCACAGTCTTGTCATGACTTGCAGAAGCAACCATGCCTGTTGCCTCGGAAGCAGCTAATGCAGCAATGAGGCCTTCATGAGCAGTAATTGTCATACTCTTGTTTTCAGCCATATTCCATAGCTCCAGAGACTGTAAAACAATTATGATGAGATCAGTACAACACTCTAACCAAAAAAAGACCATCCAAGTAGAAACCCATTGTAAATTTTACCGCTGGAACTGTACCTTGGGGACTATTAAAAGTATTCGCAACATATAAAAATGTTCATAAAAATATTTGAACTTGCCTGATAGCAGCCAATGACCAAGAGTGATTGATACTTGGGATGGAAGACACATGAATGGAACTTATTTCCACTACAGTTCAGTTCGTATACACAGTCACCATCACCTCCAGAACCAAGGTTCCATACCCTCACTGAATCCTCACTAACTGATGCCACATAATTTCCTTTTGCATCCCAGCAAACAGAGTGCACGGGTTTTGTATGTCTCTGCAGTCAAATACAACACCCTTAACCACAAATTTTGGTTTAACCCTGTCATTATTTAGTTGGCTCACATTCATAAGAACTCTCTACATGCGGCACCTTGGAAAGAAAAACAAAAAGAAAAGAAAAAAAAAAGGCATTGTCCACGTGGATGCATCATGCAAATAGGAACTACAAGAGCACGGACCAATTGTGAATTTCTAATTTCAAACAAGGCCATACTCGTAAAATTAGCAGCACCTATGAATGGGACAAAACATGCTATAAAGAACAGTTAGTCCAGAGTGAAGCAGGGACCTGGCAACTTTATGCATCGTTATTTCCTTCACATCTCCTATCTCACATGCTTGAAGCACAATTGGAGCATTGAGATCACGCAGAAGTGCAAATAGAGTGCATATGAACAATAAACAAACCTGTAGAGAATGCAAGCAAGTTCCAGTCTCGACATCAAATATTGACACGACATTCTCAGCCGCTGCAGCAAGATACCTGCCAAGACGAGGCTGAAATCGCACTTGACTCATACCACCCTGCAAATCCCCACAGTTTGTAAGGCAAGGCATGACCCAGTCAGCATAAATTTATGTTCCAAAGACTGGAGTCAATAATAAAATGCATTGCTTAATGTCGTGCCAATAAACACTTTCAATGAAAGCTACCTTGAAATATCTCGAGCACACACCCTGGTTAACATTCCAGTAACGGACTTCACTATCCCCGTCACAAGAGCAAATAAGATCTTCATTGTTCGGGTGGAAATCAAGAGACATTACAGAGGCGGTATGACCAGAAAAAGTACGTAAGGTATAGTTTGGCTGCAAAATACAAAAGAACCTTGGAGCTATCAGACAACAAAAAAACAGGATTAACCCTCATTTTGCTTGAATAAACCAAACATGGTTAACATGTACAGAAAAGTAATGCAGCAATTGAAACAAGAACTGCACAATGTTTAAAACAATATTTGTATACAGAATTTGTGATCTGTCAGAGATACCCCAGCAAATATTGCATACAGCAATCACATTCATACAATCATTCAATTAATGATGACAAGTCAGATCTTTATTCAATTAAAATATGCATATAGCTATTAAATTATTCATACAACCATTTAGTCAAATCTCGGATATTTGCAATTGGCCACAGTGAAGCTTAGAAATGCAACTATTAGCACAAGTTACCTGAGCTGGACTCGGTAAGGATAACAGAGTTCACTCCTTTGAAACAAATGCAAACAGAGATCATCATTTTTCTTTAAAACAAACACAAATGCTGTTTCTTTCAATGCTACACAAGGACGTGTTACCAAGGGTAGGAGACGCGCTCCCAGGACATGGGTTATCCTAGGGGGGTGTTTCCCCACATCCCCTTAAAAGGGGAACACAAGGGGACATAGTAAGGAACATCCCTCTCAAAAAATGAGATGCTCCCATACACCCTTTTCACCAAAGTCCATTGTTTTGAGGGAAAATAGACAAAAATAAAAATATAAAATATAATGAATGTAAACCAAATGCACAGGTAGATGAGGAGGGCCTTGATGAGGCACAACTCAGGTTGGTTGGTGTGTCATTGAGTATTCTGGAGAATGCAAATGATTCTAATTCAGATACTGACATTCCCATGGTTGGTCTTTATTCCTTCACGCAATAGCTGGAGTCTGAACACAGAGACTAGTGGGGCATTGCCTTGAGCAGTGATCCCCATTTGTCATTTGACATGTTCTTAGATCAGTTATCTTGAGAATTAGAACTATTTCTTCTGAATTTTCAAATACAATGGTTTTGATGATTTCTGAATCATGATTATTATATTATGTTATATCATTACATGTATCATATAATATATAATTTATTGTAAATTATGTTACATGCAATGATGTGTGTTCTTGGTGTATTGTTATGTATAAGATTTCAATGATTTTCTTTCAGTTTTCATATCTTTTAATTTTAATTTTTTGGTATTTCAGGCAGTCACCTATTTCAGAGACCCAACGTCCCCTATGACATTTCATAGAATTTGGGGGGTGCTTCCACATGTCCCCTGGATGCTTTTTCCTGCTCCCATTACCAGGTCCCGGAAACTTGGTGGAACAATAGTTTTTTTGGTTTAAACATCAGATGCCACAATGACCTTATAAAAAAACAGAATCAAAATGTTGAAGAACTAAGAGATGGCATTTTTCTTACTGACATTATCTGCTTCCCAGACTTTGACTGTTCTGTCAAAAGAGGACGTAGCCAAGCGCGTTGAATTAGGACTGAATCGCACATCAGTGATCAAAAAGGAATGCTCTTCAAGGGAACCTTTAGCTTTGAGATTGTCCATGTTCCACAAGACTGCCTGCATTTCCAGAAAGTTCAAAACCCTATTGCTTTGGCCATCACATTAGATTATGCAAGTTCAAAAATTTCTACAGGTTGTCGTTGGGCATGCACATTACCTTCTTCTCATGTCCGGCACTGGCTAGTAATTTTCCATCAGGGGAAAAGTGGCAACAGACAACTTTACTAGTGCTGGCCCGAATGCAACTGAACTCCGCAAATGAAAACCCTGTGAATTTAGATATGTTAGATACGCATCAATGTAACTCTAAAGAGCACTTGAACAACATTTGATGCAACCTGTTGCAATAGAAGTTCAAGTAATGCCATTAAAATTTGAAAAATCAAAGTGAGGCACTTATCATGACAGATTATTCTCACATCCATTATATACACATAACTTTTGTCTTGCATCTTACCTTTGCTAACATCCATACACCGGCCTACTGTATCTCTAGCATCTGTATCATCTTGAGACAGAAATGACTCCACATTATCATCCAAGGACCCATCTTCCACAAAGCGATCTATATCAGCCTGCAATTAAATACCTTTGTCATCCCAGTTTCAAAAATTAAGCTAATGAAAACAAAGAGATCAGAGTGCAATTAAATACTTTTATCAATAAACTTAATTTATGAAAATTAAAATCGCTCTATTTCAGCACCATGCTGAAAGAACCTAATAATTATTGGGAATAGCATAAGATCTTATTAAAATGATAATCAATCAAAGTTACTCACTAAAGGATTGGATGGAGAAGCAAGGGCCCCAGATCCATCAGACCCATACATTATCAACGTCTTAGATGAGCTGCCACTGTTCTGCAATGCACCAGCCATGGACATTACATCTCCAGGGGTATGAGTAGATGGTGTCGAAGGTGCAGAACTTGGGGATGGACCAGTAGTATTTGCAGTTCCTGAGCTATTAGCTGGACCAGAAGATGACCCAGGCTGCTTTCTTTTTCTTCCATTTTGACCTTTAGATGCAGCCTTTTAAAACCACAAGAGACTGGACATAAGTTCTATTAAGAATAAACTACTCGAGACCCACCTGGATATGTCGTGTTCAGTCCCTATATTCTTTGGACATTTTCAAAGAAGAAATTTTATAGGTGTTGACCGTTGAAGAATTTTGTTAACTCGTTAGAAATTTTTAAAAATGCATAATCTAAGTTTAAGTGTGAACTACTCGATACAAAGATACCACATTGAACAATTTAATTTTTGTGTGATACTGCCTGTCTCAAGAAGTTGCCTCATTAGAATAGTAACAGCAATACCTGATCATTTCCGCGAAAAGAATTTGACATACTCCCCTCAACTGAAACACCAGCAACACCAAGTTTCTCTTGCTGCTGCTGCTGCTGCTGCTGATGGCTAGTAACCTGGGATTGCTGGTTTGACAGAGCCTGCTGTTGAAGTTGCTGTTGTTGATTGTTCTGCTGCTGTTGCTGTTGCTGCTGCTGCTGTTGGAGTTGAGCTATTTTCATCTACGAGTACAGAACAGTTTATGCTTTCAAACAATTCAAAAATCTTTGAGGCAAAAGATATTGCAAGTAGTTTCTCATACAATAAGATACACATCAAGAAAGTAAACGAATGAAGATGTCAAGAGCAGGGTTAACACTTAAAAGTTTAGACAAGGAGATATACAAGAACAAGAAAGCCAGAGTTCAAATCTGGTAGCTTGAACAACTAGTAATAGAGTAAAAGGCTTATCTGCAGTTTGCAAGTCTACCCTCTGAAACTGGATGGCAAACACAAATATTCAGTGTCAAGAAATTTTATAAGACAATTCACTTCAAAGTTCAAAGTAGCCTTTGAGACTGATTTAACACCTTATTACACATGATGATATTACTTACATGGCCTTGTTAATTAACTTATTTTCTTAGAGATGCTCAAGTTTCAAATTCCTGTGTTTGTGGCTTACATTATAGCTTTTTTATCTCGTTCTCCCTATCCTAAGTCCATCCCATTTCACTGTTGTAAAAAGTCCACAATAACCTTTGCAATAAGAATTACAACAAACATACCTATTGACTTGCATTTAGTTGGGGGTGGAAGTTGGTCTTACAATTTTATTGATATAGTGTTAATTGTGTATGCACCAGCATAGATCCATCTTAACTCCAGATCTATTAAGCACCGAGAGGGATCAGAAGGAAAATGAGATGCAAATATCTTGGTGCATAAAAAATCTCATGTTAAGTGTGTAGTTATATATATAAATTAATGTTTGGTATTATTTTCTTAAATTTTCTTTTTACATTGTGAATTTTTTTATATTTTGACTTCTAAGCACAGATGTCGCACATTTTATCCATTCTGGGCTGTTATTCTTTTTAATTTTTTTAAATATTATATTGAGCCAACTTATTCCACATGTTACATCAGCGTTAGGGCACGGACATTACACATTCGCCTCATACTGGGCTGTAGAATGCACCTCGATTTTTTTATATATTTTGATTTATAAGCACAGATGTCACACATTTCATCCATTCTGGTCTGTTATTTAAAAAAAAAAAAAATATTATATTGGGCTGGACTTATGCCACATGTCTAGTGTTAGGCATGGGCATTACACATCTCCCTCATACTGGGATGTAGAATGCACCTCGCTTCTCAGTGCAATGATTGCATGCACAAATACACAAGATTTCATCATTTCAACTAGAGTCCACCTACTGAAGTGCAAGAATGCATGGTCATTTTTCTGTGCAACTATATAAAATGATATCCTACCCCATATATCTAGAAATTCTGATGAACTCCAATAAGGGACAGGCATCACATACACAAATTGTTACAGGAGGTAAAAGATGTGAATGATGCTCAGAATTACCAATTTAGGTCCTGCTTAACACAATCTTGAATCTACGATTGGTCATCATTCACATACCTTATGAAAATGTGGGGTTCAGTTCTGTAATACCCCACCCGTGACATTGTAAATAATAAATTCAATGTGTAAATCTTTCATGTAATAGAATTGTACCTTGGCGGGAGATCAAGGCCAAGGCCCCACTAAAGGGATGTGATGCAGTCTCTCCGACTGAAATCCACCTTGGGCAAAGCCCACCAATTTAATGTGAAATAAAGAGAAGAAAAGACGAGCGAATCTGATTGCTTGCAGGGTAAAAGAGGGGCTTATTGACTTAATGATTGCATAAAGGTTGTATTTTCTAGTCCCATCGAGTTATCATAGATATTAGTGAACATTTGTCATTAATATAATTTCATTTCATTTCATTCACATCACTTGTCTTTCATATGTGCTACAACTGTAAGTGAACAGTAGAAAAGTGATAGTAGTTGTTCTATGCTATAGAATATGAAGCAAGTCTCCTCCCCTGATGTAAAGATTCCCCTGTAATGAAATGTGTGACTGGTATATTTTGTAAGTTTACGAGTGGGAAGCATCTTTCCTTGTGTATTTGAGAACTTGTTATAAATAGTGTATTTGTTAACTAGTTATTTCAATAAAGGATATTTGGAGTTGTGAATAACATGTTATATAAACATGGGTACATGAACTGTGGGTGCAATTAGAATCAGCAGAAGAATCCAGTGCAGGTGTGGCACTCGTCTGGAAAGTAGGAATCGGGGAATCAGAACCCTAACCCAAATTTTTTCTATAAATATAAAATATATATCTAGAATTTAAATTTTATATTGAAAAAAAAGAAATGAAATCTGAATTAAAGCATATCAACTGTTTAGTTTTCATACTCATTGAAAATTGGGGAATGAAACAAAACCACAGGTTTGCTGAAGATTTAATGACTGTGATTGCTAGCAAATAGCATCATCAAATATTGGCTATAACACCAAAATAATATGAGCCAAGATGGATATTGGTGAGAATAAGTAAAATCAATTCCTCTAATTGCAAGAAAAGGGACAAAACTTACTAGTAGTTGGAAACTGTGCAGTGTGAACACTTCTAATTCAGATTACCGAACTACCATAATACATGAGTGGTGATGGCTATATACAAAGAGAGACCCACTATATACAGAAAGACACATTGCATGTGAACTTTAACCTTTCAGATGAGAGCTACAGTTCTCTAGAAGAAATAATACACTGAAGACAACTAACTGTGCAAAACTACTAAAATGCAATATTGATATATATTATAAACATGACGATTGCAACTAATCTAAATCTAAAGAGCACAACTGGGGCACTTGGGAACAAATCACTCAAATTTTGACCAAGTAAGAAAATAATTATTATGTAAATTCTGTGCTCACTATTCCTGGAGATGATGTTAAAAATTGTTCAAAACATGCAGCTAGGGGGTAAATCTGCCACGATACTGTTATTGGGATCTGGATCCACTTATACCAGAAACAGATCCTATTTTAGGAAACAGCTCGAATCCGAAATACACAAAAAACCCAAGAATGCAATACAGATCCGAGAATCCCTGATTCCGAGGAGAATCAGATGCAGGTGTAGGGTGTCCTAAGGCTAATCCAGTAACTAAGTCTAGATATGTAGTAAATGAATGGCATATGCTGGTTATCACTGGTTACAGATTTACAGTATCTTCTGATCATTAAGCTTCAATCGTAGCCTGTTACATATTTTACAATGATTAGTAAGCAGTTTAACCAATTAATACAAGGGATGTAAGAACTGTGAACGAGGCAAACTAAAACTTACATATAGTAGAAATGCTCATTTCAGATATAGATAGTAGTCACACCTGAGCAAGCGTTCCCAATGATTTTATGGTTATCTAGGAAGCCATTTGTAACCAACTTCATTGTTAATATGTGGACAGTAATCTAAACTTACAAGTATCCTACTCGACCTACTTAGCAAGCACATAGATACATAATTATATGTACACCTATATATCATGGTTGTAGCATTGCAATGAATTAATTGTAGGCATTTGTTAGAGTTAGTGTATCATAATGGTCATATAATAAACTTATTGTACTTTAGGTTAATAATTGAGCAACTTAAGTCACGTGTCATAAATACGTTGTATTAGATTGGGTTATATAAAAGATTAACTAACAAAGTGGTTGTACAGGGTTTCAGGACATCGTCTCCCTTATACGTATTGACATCCACACCATATTGAATGAAACAAACCATTCTTTCTCATTCTGATGTGTATTCCTGACTACACTTCTGTGCGTGTGAAAACTAACATGGTATTAGAGCCACCGAGAAAGCGAGTAAAGGTGCAAAGACATTGTTGTGATCAAAGAAGGTGTTGAAGGGCCGCTAACACGCACGAGTTGGATAGAAGAGAGGCAGCCCAAGTACAAAGATAAAGTAATTTTTGTGTATTGCAAATAAATCTGGTATTTGTATCAGAATCATGGAGTCCTGGGATTTTGTTAAAAAACAGGTATACAAGGGAATATCCCTCTGTGAGGTGAGTCATGCCTAGGTGACAAACTAATGAAGAAAGTCGACACTAATGAATTGAATCCATCGAGGCAAGGCGAGTGCCTAAGAGAAATTGGAGTCCAGACGAATTGCAAAGCAAGTCAAAGACTATCAGAGCATGGGGACAGTCGTCGAGATTAAGAGATTAAGAGTCATGGGTGTTGAAATAATGTAACTGTGAAGAGCATTCTTATTATTATTTTGTTATTGGATTAAATCCCCATTGTGGATTAATCATGTCATTATTATTATTATTGTTATTGGATTAATCCCCATTGTGGATTAATCATGTCGATAATTGTATAAGGACCAAATCCCCTTTTGTGGATTGGTCATCGGGCAATTACAAAGGGCAGAATAAGAAGTCGGCCCCAGCAGTTATTATTGAAGACCCAGAATTAATTAAAGGTGGGTTTACCCACCCAGAGTGAGAGGTCGGCCCTGCCAGATTGTGACCTTTCACACGTGCCAGTTTGATATAAATAAAAGGCTAGCGCCTCACTTCTAACACACAACAACTCACTTGCTCATTCTCTTATGAGGCAAGCTGCAATTACAAGTTGGAGAAAGGAGAAGAAGAGTGGCGCATCTCTTGGGGAGGACTTTCTATATTGGTTTGAGTTATCTCTTGAACATTGTATAAGCTATTTATGATAAGGAAGTTTTTGCTGGGTTTTCTTCCCCTAGAGGGTTTCCCAGGATAAATGTTGTGTCTCTTGTGAATGTGTATTTCTCAGTGATCTTGTTCTTATTATGCTCTTATCTAATGAAATGCAAAGAACTATAATAATGGCATAAACATTAACAATGGGCCATCAACATGAGAGTTTTAAAAGTAGTGGGTCAGGGTTGAAGCTTGTCAAAACCATAAAAGGAGGTTATGTCCGTGAGAGGGAGTTTCCTCATGCCAACGTCAGGAGAAACAGTGATGGTCAGAGAAAGGGGAGCCACCGTCGAGATTAAGCCACTATCATAGAAGAGCCAACTTAATTTGTAAGGAGGCGACCTGTCCAAGACAACGTATGGGCCAATGGGTAAAGGATCGCATCTTGACGTGTAATAAAGGAGTACGGTTGATGTGACCAAGCCTGCCTAAGAATAGACTTGAGCATAGACAAATCACAGAGGAGCCAAGACAATCCCTGCAGAGAGGCCATAGTAGGGTCACTATGCAACCACAACCAAACCAACTTTAGGGCCATGCATAGCGCACTTGTGAAGGGTCACAAACACAACAATCCATAGAGAAATAAAATTGATATACAAAGATATGAAGGTACAGTTACTATAAGCTAACTATGAGGGGCATAACAAAGGACAAAACCGGATTGCTATAAAAAAAAAAAGCAGATTGTAGCTATGGGAGGAAGGACATAGGGAAAAGCGAAATTGATAACAAGATGCACATCACAAGGGCGAAGAACAAGTGCATACCAAGGATGCAATCTAGAAAAGACCTAGTATTGTAAACAAAGAAAAACCAATGTTTCACAGAACCATATAAACAAATAAAGTTATTTTTCTCCCTCTAAAATTCTCGGATCGAGTTATTTTTTGATTGATTGCTGAGAAAGAAAAAATTGGCTTGTTTGAATGTGTCGAAGTGAAATGTTTTAACACATTTGTTTGATTACAGTAGCAAATCTGTAATTTATGAGAAAACAACAATAGAACAACAGATTCGCAGAAACTGTTAGATAATGAAAAGTCCAATGCCAATGTACTTTGGCATCAAAGATACAAGTACTTGTGTTTTCCACATATTGCCCTTCTAAGTAGGTTAGAGATGGTCAATGGCCTACCTAATATTGAAGATGGCAGGAAGATGCAAGACATGCTCAGTTAAAAAGTAGCACAAAGAAGTTATTGACTTGGGCGTAATAGAGCATTGGATCTTGTACATGCCAAAGTTTGTGGACTGACAAGAACACCATCATTATCAGATGCAAGGTATTTTCTACTTATTGATAATTTAACGCAACAGTCATGGGTCTTCTTTCTTAAATAAGAGATAGATGCTTTGAATGCTTTTATGAAGTTTAAGGTGAAGGTAGAGAAGATGAATGTGGATAAGTGTTCTCCAGTTCTATAGTGCAGATTAGTGTGATATGTTTGTTGATTTATGTAAGAAAGGAGTTCAAAGGAAAAAAGGTGATGGTGAAAGGCAGAGTAACAGAGTCATTCACATGATGAACAAGATGTTGTAGGCTAAGTCAATTCCAAAATCCAAATAGACATTAAGCTGAAGCAATCAATATGACAATATATTTGTTGAATACAAATCCCAACAACGCTGTGACAGAAACCACACCTGGTGAGGCTTTGATGAGTGAGAAACCAAAGTTAAACCATTTAAAAATCTTTGGTTCAATTACTTATGACAACACCGCATATGGAAAATTGTTATTTGTTAGGTATATTGATGAAAGTAAAGCATATAAGTTGGTGGATCCTTGCAGAAATGAGGTTGTTGCAAGAAAGGATGTTAGAATCAATAAAAATGTTGATTTGGATCATATTCATGAAGATCGGTTTGAGGCTAGTAAATTGTGAACCTGCAATGAAGACAAGTGCAAAAGATTGAGCAATCATGTTGCAATGTTGTGCAAGTAGCGCTAGAGACAAAAGAACTCCTGCAATTCAATGATGGAGAAGGTGGAAGCTTGAACATTTGACAAAAGATGAGCTCCCACAAACCAGTGATGGAGTCAAAGGTGGAAGGCTTTAAGACATGAAGAAAGGTGGAATGCTAGATAGTGAACTGGAGCCACAGAAGTTAGATGTATCTAAATTAGTCCCACCTGTGACAAAGCAATATGATTGGTTGATGGATGTAGAAAGTAAATTAGACACAAATCGTTGTGGGACAATGAGAGGAAGTACAAGTTGCAGGTGTGGATGAATCTCTTTAAAAATTAATGCAACATTTAGAGGCCTAGTTCACGATTTTTGTAACACTTTGATACTAAGTGTGGAAAAGGACACCTTCATGAAGTTGAAATCATCTTCTACATTTGTGGTATATGGGTTGAAATTTTGAGCCAACGTCAATTCCCTTGCGGCTGAAGAGTCGATGAATAATCAAGTTTTTAGTGAGGTGTTTTACAATGCATCAGCCATGCTGCTAATATGTCATGCAGTCAACATTTTTTGCCCATTTGGTCACAACTTCAAAATCTAATTTGGAGTGCAATTGAGAGGCACACTGTAGACAATTTTGACAAATGTTATCAGAGTCAGATTGGAGCCAGTAAAATCAGCTAGTCGGATTGGTTTTAGGAGTTTTCCAATCAGAACCGGCCTCCCAAACCAAAAATGACCAGTTTTGGTCCTGAACTATTCAAAACAAGTCAAAATCAATCAGTTCAAGACAAAAAGAGTCAGAAACGGTGGGTTTGACTGGTTTTTAACCTGTGCACTTCCCCCAAAAAATCAAAAACAAAATTTAAAACACAAAAAAGTAAAGCCCTAAAACTACCCTAAAACCTATTTTTGATCTATATTATGATGCCCCCAGTCTATCATGAATGGAATGATCCTATATGACTTGCAACAACGTCCACCGCCACAAGGTACAAACATTGGTGTTGGACCATCAAGGGCAACAAGTCAAGATGGCAAGCATACCCATATGGAGAAAGTTCACTGAAAATAGATCCAGAAAACATCGAGGATGAGGTAAAATTTCTGAATTTTAATTTAAAGTCAGAATCTACACCCGCATTGTCTGGAAGGAATCCACATGCATGGACTAGTCAACCTTATAAAATTGAAAAGAAATGTATAATTACAAATGCAAATAAACAAATATACCTTCACCCGAATGTTTGACCTTAGTTGTAGGCCATCCTTCTGTTATAAGCTTCTATCAAGCTACTTGAAAGATTGAAATAGCATGAAATTCAATTTCATTTTCAAAACTCAAGCATACCTACTCTTTTTTCTCCTCCTCTTATAGAAGCTAGGATCGCAGATGAAAAGACATAACTACCTCCTGAATATAATATAATAGATAAATTTGAATCATTATAATTATTTGATGGCTGGCAAGTGAATTCACTTGGTTTAGTGTAGACTAACTAGGCAAACTAAGGGCCCACCACTAGTCTGTTATGCACACATTCAACTTCAATGAGACATAGGTTCTCAGTGCTTAATCAATTCCTTATCTTCATCATCCATATTTAATAATTGGAAATCTCATTAAATGTGAAAATGTGCAGCAAATAAACATCATATATCATTAAGCATTTGATTTTCTAAACAGCATCAAATATATCTACACATCAAACTGTCATCTTCATCTTCAAAATACTAACACTCCTAAAATAAATACATGTTGAGGTTTTGGTAATAATTAAACAAGTCTTTCCAGGACACAAAAATGCCAAAAGTCATATTCTAGGTGATTTAGAAGTCTCGTAATAACCACAATCAAGCAAGGCAGTTCTATTAAGATAGGTGTTTCCATTGTGAGTTGAGATCTGACCCCACTCAGATACACCATTAACAAGTGGCAGAACCACTATACAAACTAAACATGAAGGAGAATTCCTTCTCCCTTTCCGTTGGCAAGTAAACAGAACTGGAAACTTCCTACACTGACATTCCATTCCCATGATCACAATCAATGCAAAATCAAGCTCGTACAATTAGTTAAACTTTAAAACCATGCATGCTATAGGCACTAATTTCAATGCAGTGAAGGATGTGAGATTGTGACTAATCTATGCATCAAGGAGAGGAATGACGAATGAAAAAGTAAACAAGTGAAGGGAGAACTCTGTTAGCAACAACATTGACCTAATAACTCGGCATGATTTATATTTATTTCCTTCATATTCCTTTGCAATGTTACATCTATCGTTATTGGGAATTTATCGCCAGGGGTCCAGAATATAAATTATAGGCAATATCGGGGAAAATATCGGAAATTATCAGGAAACTTGAAAAATACAAAATAATCATTTTTTACAATTTTTAAACTTCTAAAGCAACATCAACATCAAACAAACACAACTCGCCCCTGTGTCACGCGAATACGAGCCCGCCCAGTTGCCAATTCCACCAGATACAAAAAAAAAACATCAAACAAACACATTGTTACATAAATATGAAAATAAAACTGATATATAAGATGTATAAGATGTCAAGTGGTACATCAGACATCGATACGGAAATATGGTATTGTCCTCAGTTATAAGTCCTGATAGGATAATACAAAATCGCATCCAAACAAAAATAAATGTATCTCATGAGATGAATCATGGCAATGAAAACATAACATCGGATTTCCCCTTGTTTGTTTGATGGAAAATGGTCACAGTATCCTCAGAGCTCAATCCAATGTTTTAAAACTTGAACTCAGATTGACTCGGACTGATCAGATTTCAATGACTCAGTAGTTTACTAAAAAATACATAAAATATTTAAATTTTAATGAAAAATTTATATTTTAAAGATTCCAAACCATGATTCCAAAAAATTATTGAAATTTTGAAGGAAAGCATTATGAATAAATGAGCAAGAGCATATAAATGACAAACATAAATGACAAGCAATGTTCCACAATCGCTTATATTGGGATCCTCATCATTAATATCTACTATCAGCCTTTGCCTCTTGTCTAACCTTTGCCTCTACCTCAATCCTCTAGGGACATCAGTCAACACCACCCTATTTTGATGAAACTGTCTAATCCAAGCCTTATAATATGGTAGAAAAAGCTTAACATGCTTAATCAATGATTTTGGTCTGAGTGAAGGGTACAGTTTTGCTAAGGCCATGACAGGAGTTCAACAATCAATACCACCAACATCAAGATACATAAAGGGCTTGGTGCTCTTGATTAAATGTGAATCCCATACCCTCGTGCGTGATAGAATCCAATGAAAATGTTGCAATCCTACCAATCCTGAAAACTTTTAATTCTGCTGAATTTTGAATGGGATACGAAATTCTGCTTTCTCCATATGAAGTACGATGAGGTTGGAACCACTCTCAAACATAATGAAATTTAACATTACCATTAATTGCCACCCCTAACTCACTTTTGCAAAATGACGGTTAAAAGACCAAGAATCTGGTTATAAGATGATATTAATGCAGACAGCGCGATAATTTCATTATTATCACGATAATTACTGAAATTATCACAATAATTTCAAGTTTGGAATTTATTGAGATAAATACCGACAACATTATCGCCAAGTTGGGTTTTGGCAATAATATTGTGATAATTTCAATATTATCGCGATAAGTGTAACACTGCTTTGTCAAACTCATACTCAAATGTTGGTGGTCAAAAACAATTTTCTCATGCAACAGATTCCTTCATAAATATCATATCATCGAAAAGCATCTAGGCCAAATGCTATTCCAATTTCCAAACCTTGGAATAAATCATGTGTGTGTGTCAATCGTGCCATGCACAAGTCATCAACTGTTATAACAATTGTTCATCAGTCATCTTATCCGTACCCAAGTCTAATAACAACATTGATTATAAAATCCAACCATGGCCTGGGTCATTACATCTCATAAAATAATTCATATGAAAATAGCTCATCAACAGCAGTTGAATCCATTTGATTTGCATGAAGGAAATGCACTAAACCATATTAAATATCATGGGCAGCCACCACTAAAACCTGGTGCATATATTCCTCGTTAAAAACGCATTGAATGAATGCCTCGAACTAGTGTGCAATATGCTCAAACAGCTACCATATGAAGCTTTAAACAAAATCTGGGCATGCAATTCAACAAATCATCAACGGCACTCATATTAATCCGGTCGTGGCCCCCAACTTTACCATCAAGAGCAAAGTTCCACCATGAAGACCAATCTACACTGGCGATTGTACTACAAACACCATCCATGATATATATATATATATATTAGTATCACTTATACCCATACTGGTATATACCTCCAATTATTGGGTACGAATATATGTAGATAGATAGATAGATATATAGATATTTTTCAAGAAAGCGATCCTTTGAAGAAATGTAGGGACACTTCCCCACATTCATGAATAATGTTCGTAGTAAACCCCTCGACATAGATTGGTACGCCTCACACTCTAGGACCTAGTTGTGGAAATTTGTCCCCACTACTGAATCCATCCACACTTACTAAAGGAATTGAACTTGGGTTGGTCGTAGGACAACCCGATACTAAAGCTTGTTGAGTAACCCCTCAGGGCTATACATACATACATACATACACACACATATATATATGGCACCCATATACTCGTCTCAGTCTTGTATACACACACTCCCATACATGTATCTATATTTTGGAGGCATGTGCCCTTGGTGGAGACTCCTAGATTCCATATGGGTACATACCTCCAAAAAAAGGGTACATTAGGTATGTGTGTGTGTGTATTCATTGATTCCAAGGTTGCTAGGTGTCTCCACTATTGGTACATACCTCCAAAGACTGGTACACTTCACACTCTAGGACCTAGTTGTGGAAATTTGTCCCCACTACTGAATCCATCTACCCTTACTAGAGGAATTGAACTTGGGTTGGTCGTAGGACAACGCGATACTAAAGCTTGTTGAGTAACCCCTCAGGGCTATACATACATACACACACACACATATATATATGACACCCATATACTCGTCCCGGTCTTGTATACACACACACACACTCCCATACATGTACCTATTTTTTGGAGGCATGTGCCCTTGGTGGAGACTCCTAGATTCCATATGGGTACATACCTCCAAAAATAGGGTACATTAGGTACGTGTGTGTGTGCATTCATTGATTCGAAGGTTGCTAGGTGTCTCCACTATTGGTCCATGCCTCCAAAAATAGGGTACACCGAGTATATGTATGTATGGATGTATGTATGTATTCATTCATTTCAAGGTTGCTCGGAGTCTTCTCTATGGGTACATACCTCCAAAGATGGGATATATCGTGCAACGGTACGTTAATTAATTGTGTGTATGTGTGTAGATATAGATATCTATATATAATGTATTTATGCATTACATAAAGACTCAAAACAAATACTTCCACAATGGGGTCATGAAGCCAACCTTTGGTGCCATTGTTGTTGCCCACAAGCAAATGTTGGTGGCCACTAAAAAAAAATGTTTGCCTTGCCAAAAGTAAGATTCCTATAGCAAGACATTGACTATTCTAAATTAGAAATAAGTTGCCCATTACTGCAAAATGGTGCCCACACAACAAAAACTAGTTGTCATAACAAGAGAAATGGTGATTTGCATAATTACTATTCTCACCGAAACAACGATGCCTACAAAAAAATTCATTGTCCATGTTATCCCCTATCCTAGGGATAACTAAGGAGATTATGTCTCGAGGCCCACAGGTCCTAGACATGCAGTAATGAGAGCCAGACGACTTGAGCTTGGCCCCGGAGGGCCCATTTTTTCTTCAGTGCATCCCATCTATCAGCGGCAGCAGCATCTATCCCACCAATCTGGTCCTGAAGTAGCAGTGGGTCTTGCTCCATGAGGTAATGAGTCCAAGTATCATGGTATGTGTCACTCTGATTTTTGAAGCATTTGAATATGTTGCACTGAACTCTCCTCTGTTTCATAACGTTTGCTTGGAAATTATGCTCTTTAACTTGTTCATACCTGGGGGGTGACAGAATGCCCCAGTAAGTTGGTTCCCTTTAGGATGAGTTGCCACTGGGTGGGTCTATAAAAGGTCATCGTCCATTCCTTCAATACTTACCATTTTTCATCATTATCCCTCTTATCTTCCCCTACCTTGGTTCGGGCATTAGGTTTTCCACACTAGGAAGGGTTGTACCTTGCCTTGTGGGAAGAAGGGGCTTAAGGCCCAAAGAGTAAAATTAGTTGGCAAGAGTTAAAAGCCAATATAAAACCTTTGAGATGCTTTGCCCAGGGATTCCCGAGAAAGCAATAAAAGGCTTCTCGGTAAGAAAAGGGGACTCGTAAGATAAAATAAAACTCAAGGTCTCATCATGAGTCGGCCTATTAGGTCCATGGGCATGTAGCGATATGACACTACCATCTATCTGGTCACCAAACTAGGGTAATGGCTCTTGGTGGCATAACCAAGAGAAAGGGGGTTTCATCACGAGCCAGCCTTCTCATTTTCGTGAAGTACTTGTGGGTAATGTTGTCACCTCTGGTCACCACGTCAAGACAGTGTCCCCCAGGTTTTCCCTTAAAAGCAATAAGACTAAGAATAAAAGGCATCGAATGGGCTAGGAAATAATGGCATCCATGATAAGGTGCAACTCACCCTCTACAGAGGCACCCACAGGCAAGACCTACATTTTCATGTTATCACTGCACCCTCTGCCCAAACACTTCCCCTACACCATTTCACACACTTACATGACCTAGATTGGTTCTCACCTGGGAAACACCCCAAACTTGAGGAGGATTAGCCCAATAGGGCATCCTGAAACCCTCTCCAAACCTGACTTGTTAAACTACATAACGTCTTTGAGCATTTGTTTGGGTAAAGGGGGGTTTGATGCACATGTTTGGGTAATTTGATTATTGGATGTGATTGACATTGCTATGATCCATGTGACTTATGAGCCCATGGAGGGCGTACTTGTTGTTGTTGCAGGACCATGCCCGATGGACAGGTACATATGGGGAGATGATTAGCTCAGACCTCCATGGGGCTGAAAGCCCACAGATGGATGGTGTGACCCCAGCCAGGGGCAAAGAGATGTCAGAGACTTGCACCAGGAAAAAGGAAGGACGTTTCACAGGAGACACTTTGGCAGACCTAGACCCAGGGGGTCTAGCTTTTCCACCTGGACGTTGGCCTTGGGAGGCCCATGACATCACCATTGCAACCCTGGACGTCACCCAGTGTCAGGATTGGCATTATGGAGGCAGTTGTCTGCTAATTGGCACGTGTAGCATCATCTAGGGGATTGGAAAGCCTAACATTTTGCAGATGAGGCCCAACATTTCACTAAGGAGGCTCAACGTCACCCTAGAAGGGCATGATGTCACCTCTAAAGATGATTTTATGGTTTAATTATTTGAATGTGTAAAAACTGGATTCTTCATGTTATTTGGCCATGTCAGCCTTTTGATGACCTAAAATTAATTAAAGGTCATAATTATTGTATAAATAGAGAGATAAAACTCTCATTTTTTCATCATTCACTCATCACACAAGTGGTGGTCTGAAATTCGACCCTCTTTAAGGGTTATTGGCTGAAATATAGTGGTGCACACTTCTTGGAGGAGGCAATTCTTGGTGTATTTTGGCAAATTTTCATGTGGAGGATCTTCAACTAGGGTTTATCCTTGATTATTCTTGGTGAAGTAAGTGGAAAATCTGCATTTCTTTATTGTGAATGAATGCTTATGGTGAATTTACTTGTTTCATGTCTAAGATTATGAAATTGCTTGCTAAAAAGCCTAGGAGAAAGACATATGTTACTATCTTTTTCTCTATAGTCTTCCACTTGCTAAAATTTATTGAAAGGCACCTATCTAGAAGTGGATACTAGAGCCCTACCATTGTAGCACTCTAGTAACCCTACTTCCTTGCCCATTGCATATTTTATTTCAATTTGTCTAAGGAAAAGAGAAATCACTAGGGCCTAATTTTTGTTACTTTCTAGCAATTATCTCTAGGAGTTCGATTTTTTAGGCCTTGGGCTACCAACACCTCTCTCATCCTCTCCGTCCCCTTGACTAAACATTATCATTGCTATTTTCCTCTAAGAGTTGTTGATGCCATCATTGACTCCATTACCCTAGAAAGGCACTAGTCTACCATTTACAAGTGTTGATTGATCAAACAATTTTCAGAACCTCTTCTCTTGAACACCTACTAACTTCTACTAACCTTAGATTAGCCTAAATCATTAACTTACTTCTTGTTGTTGCAAAAGATTGCTACAGCCATCTAACAGAAGCAAATTAACCCTAAAAGTGACATGTTATGCTAGCTAAATGTCGCTAACACCACTTGTGACTATTTATTATCAAATTGCCTAGTTAAAGCTATTATTTCAAGTCTTTATTCAAGCATTTTAGAGCATAGATCTTGTGGCTGTTACAAAATACTCATTGCTGTTATAAACTGTTACATTGCTGTAACTTTACATCAGCTAGTACATTTCTTAAGAGTTCATTGTCTTATGAAGCACTGATATCATTTTGGTACTCGGAAAGTGCCATTTTTTGTCTTGTTGTCTTGTTCTGGGCAGGTACACAATATTATTTATTTGCTTCATCTTCAATAAGACTTAAAGAACCTTTTAACTTGAGTGATCTGTGAAAGGGGAAGGATTTCCTGGTGTCATTTGCCTTAACCTTCTCAAACCCCCAGGTCACTTGAGACGTCTCCCCTGGGGTACTGCAACATACTCCTAAATAGAAAGGGATTTCCTATTAAGGTGACAGTGATAGGTCATTCCCAATTACGCCAATTTTGTATCCACTTGCCCTGGACTTTGGGCAAGTACAAATTGTGCGATAACAATCCACAACTAGAAAACAATGTCCATAGCTACAAATTAGGGCTCCTAGCTCCAAATCTCTGTCCACATGTGTTTTCCAGCTCTGAGAACTAGCGTTTTTCCAGCTTTAGAATGACCCGTGCTTGTAGCCCCAAGGGTTAGCTCAATCAGTTGAACCATCTGTCCAAGGCATGTTGCCAATTGGGAGGCCATAGGTCACAAGTTCAAATTCGGAGGAGTTCCTCGAGGTAACTCACCACTATTGTCATTAGTAGTTGAGCCACCATCCATATGGATATTTTGAGAATAGGGGAGCAATCCTATGAGGTTTTCCTTGAAGAAAGTATGTATACCCATATACGCATACCGAGCTTTGGCCATCAAAGGCCAAGGAGTTGGAGCAACCAAAGAGATTCTAACTCGCATGTGTCATTGGAAAGACTTTGGGTGAACTACTACACCACGTTGATGTTGTGGGTACGAAAAGAGGTCGTAAATCACACTTTCTACCAAGGGACTAGTGGGCTTACATTGCCTAACCACGACCTGCAACTATCATACAAGTTTTATGGACCTCGGGTTCCCTAATGAGCGACCAAATGTAGATTCAGGTTCAATTCCAAAGTGTTATGGATATGATGATTTGGCCACATTGCACATCTTATCTTTCATGGAATTCATTTCAAATACTAGCATTATTCATGAAAATGTTGTGATAAGGTTGTTTGTCCGTAGCTTTGAAAGGAATGAAAAGGAATGGTTTAAACATCTTCGTAGAGGTGAAATATCATATTTTGCAAAAAATTTCAAAGCATTTTGCAAGCAATTGAGCCCTAATGATCACGAGGAATAAATGCCCTATGTTGAATATAACAAGGGAATGTGTGGTGTGATAAACAAAGAAAATCTTGTTGATGAAGAATGCCCTCATGATGCCATTGAAGAAAACATTGTTGAAGAAAGTCCTCAAGAAGCACCTCATTCTCCTCTTGAAGATGATGAAGCCATGGAAGATCTCGTTGCACCTCCACTTGAAGAATACAATGATGAAGACTTTGACGATAAGAGCACTCATGCATCTATCTCTCCTCCTCATGAAGTTGAGAGTTTGGTAAACTTTGGGCCTTCTCAACTTTCTTGATTTGAAGACTTTTTTTGTTATGATCTTGATAAGGACAATCATGAAGACAAACCCTTAAATGATGATGAAGTGGCAAATGCATTTACCTCTCTATTTGATGAAAATAATGGCACCCTAGGGCATGAAGTTATAGACGTCACTTTTCAGATTTTTTATCATAATAGGAATGAGGATTATTGAAAACATTACAGAGACCCTATTTATGATGCATATAGTGACGTATCTATGGAAGAAATTGTAAATTTTGAGGTCTATGGGCAGCCTGACATAGAGGAGGTGAATTCAGAAAATTTGAACGATATTTTCAAGCCATGTAGACCTATTTATAATTCATATTTTGAGCAACCTTATGAAGATATGTGTACAGATTTGTTTCAGCCATGCACTCTCATTTCTAAGGAGGATTTGCTGCAGCATTTTCAGCCATGTTATGTTAGTTTTATTGCTAATTTTCCCAGCACAAGGAGCAGAATTGTGATGCAAAAAACGCATAAATTTTCCAACCATTTTCTTACTCATGTGTTGGTGAAATAATGCATGATTTACCAGCTGGAAAATGTGATTTAGTGGCTAAAAATTGTATCATACAGCAGAGTTTTAATTGCAGAAATCTTCAGCCACCTATTTATTCGTATTCTTCTTCTCTTTTCCATGCATTTTCAGTTGGAGACATTCCTTTTGATACAAACGATTGTATGGGGCAGCAAACCTTTCATGATGAGTTGTGTTGCAGAAAATTACAGCTATCAAAAGTTGGATTCCAAGCCCTAGATGTGGACCTAAAAAAAAATTTAGAAGTTGGAATTTTGCTTCATATTTCATATACATCTTATTTGCATAGTAGCCATGATGATATGAATAATTTTGTAGAACCCCCTAAGCCTTTGTCACTTAAGGGAGGTGATAATGATATTCTAGTAGTTGATATGGGATTGTCTCATGAAGTTTACTGAAGCAATGATGTGTAATCCAACCCCTTCCAAACTTGGATAGAGGACGTTTGTAGTGGTGCATGCCATTTTTGGCATGAGTTTGATCATTCACATCATTTCATGTCGACCAAAATCTCATGGAGATTCCAGCATATATGTACTTCACTTTTGATGTATCCTTGTTTTGGCTAATGACCAAACACAAGGGAAGAAGTCATGGCATTGATGAGGTGCTAAGGTGGTTGCATTGGACTTATGATTTCACCTAACATGCCAATTCTTCTATGTTAGAGTAGGGTAGGAAAAAGAATAAGCTCTCTTCAGCATTAGAGTGGCATGAATAAGCTCAACATATGAGCATTAGATTTCATTTCATGGTGTCATTGGCATTGTTGGCTTATGCTTTGTTTTGTAAAGCCAATTTTAAACTATTGATGTAATAAACTATATGCACTTGTGATGTGGTGTTTAAGGATGTTGATGTGGATCCATCCTGCCACATATCATTAGAGTAAATTTGGGATCAAAAATGGTCCTCCTAAGGAAAATATTAAAATGGTAAAAGCATATCCCATGTCACACTAAGTTAGAGGTGTTATCTAGTAAAGGTTAATCTACATTGTCTCATTAATGATAGTTGTTAAGTAACTTGGGCTAGTATAGAGTTATGAAATAAGGGTTAAAAACAATAATGAAAGGTTTATATTCTCATGCACAAATAATAAATGATATAATATTATTGTATTATTTAGTTGATATATATATATATATATATATATGTGATTATATTATAATCATTGTTATTATATTATTATATTGGTTGTTATATATAATATATGTTCGTTGTCGATTGGATTTAGCTCAGGTGGTTTGGAGGAATGATCGTTATCCTCCGCACTCAAGTTCAATTCCTAAAGTGACATGTTGAACTCATAATGATTATATTGATGTAATGGCTTCGAGCCCTGTTATTAATCGACCTTGTGCCTTGAAGATTCTAGGGTTCACCCTGGGTATCATTCTCGAAATGAGGGGAAGTACTTTAGGGTTTTCCCCGGGCTTTCTAACATGGAAAAAAATATAATATACGTTCATTAGTTATATGATATATAAGTTAGTTGTATTCATTGTTATATAATACAATATAAATATATTCATTACTTATATAATATATAAGTTAGTTATATAATATATTATATAAGTTAGCAATATAATATTTTATATGTTATATAATATTTTATATGTTATATAATATATTATATATTATATAAGTTAGTTATATTCCTTGTAGTATAATATAATATATAATATATTTCTTAGTTATATAATACATCAATTAGTTATAAATTATATTTCTTGTTATATATATATATATATATGTTAGTTGTTGTGTGTGTGTGTGAAAGTGTTTACAATAGATCATTTAAGGTGACTTCATTATGATTTTATTTCATGTGAGATTTTTTTAAGCACTTAAAGTAGTGATAATATAAAATATTTTAAGAATATTTATCATATCTCCAGATGATATTACAAAGATCTTAACCAAGGTGAAGTTTATATATAGTTAAATATTGTCAAATAAAAATATGACACATAATAATCTTTGACTTCTGTAGATCCAACTCAACGCTTATCGTTGACCCAATTTCTTGAAACTTTATTGGTTTTTAAATTCCAATGCATAACACAGATTTTTCTTATGAGGCCCATTTTAGACCCCACATTTACTCTAATGTTTGCTTGATGACAATGGTCATTGATAACAGGGACATGTCGATATTTTGAGGTTATCACGCACTCCCAAGAAGAGCACGTCCCTGAGTTGGAGCTAGTTGTTACCCCTCATTTTGCATGAAACCTATACTAGTGAATTTTCACTACCCTAGTGATTTTCATCACAAAGAGCTTTGGATGGCTAGGATTTTCACTTGGTTCCTTGGATTGTTGATGATATGGATGACGATGTGCTATAGGTTTTGATGGTGTATTGCATGATATACTTGCTTATCATAGAGATAGCATTATACTTGATCATGTGATGTTTTAATCTCCACTCCTTGGTAGATAATTGGATATGCGGATGAATGGACCCCTTGGTGGAACACCCTAGCACTTTTGGGCTAAGTAGACATGGTATTGGCATCTCCATTTGGTTGACTTCATAATGGCATATAGCGCTTGGTACGCATCCCCTCTTCTACACATGGTTTATCACTTGGATGGGCATGAGCATGGTTCAAGCTCCTTTCTTCAACGCCCTAGCTCTTATAGATGATTTATGGATTGATTATGGTATGGAGTAAGGTTCTACCTAGAGCACTCTCCTCTTAGGGCTCGCATTTTGAGGCATGTGCACATTTACCATCACCGTATGCATATTTTGATGAGTCAATTGGGCTCCTAGTGACTTGGCATATAGGTTCATGGCATATTTGACTTACTCTTCCTTGGCTCTACCACCTTACTCATCTCCTCATGCTTTATTGGTCCACACGTGCCATCATGGGGGATTTCTTTGCACACATGTTGAGGCATATTGTTGGATTAAAGGGCATCGTCCCTTCTTTATGGAGATGGTTGAGTGTTATTGATATTCCACATATTGAGGCCTTGTACAATGGATCCACTTGCTTGATTTGAGGATGCCATCCACTATTGGAGGGTTTTACTTGATCATTGCACTCTTTCCCATGCCATTGATGAGGACATCCCACATTGGAGAAGATCTAGGAGGTTCCAAACCCTAGATATAGGGTTGCATTGCATATTTTAAGGGTGGCCTAGCTTCAAGAGCAATGATCTTTTGACAGAGTGCCTAGATTTCTGCCAGATCAATGCCTAGCATTATATGCAAAGTGGCCATGAATTTCTAGAATGTGGTCATAGCAAAAATTCCAACAAAAACCGACACAGTTATGGTGCTTTCAAAATCTCTTGTAGGAAAATTCTCACCGCATTTTAACCACTCGTTTGAGGAACGCCTCACCTTTTTTGCTTGAGCGTTTTGGTTATTTGGGGAGATCATTATTGATATATCCCCATGGTAAAGAGCACCCTAGCTCTTGAGGCCACATGGCCCATGTTTTATGCATCTATTAGAGGACATCCACCTTTTGGAAGCTTCTTCATGGGATGTCCCAATTAAAGGGTCACATGTGCCACTTTACGAGGTTTGCTACTTGGTCTTTGCATACTTTGAGGAGGATGCTTCACCTTGGAGAGCTATGCATCCACCTTGGAGGAGATCTAGGAGGTTTGTTACTTGGTCCTCACTTACTCTGAGGAGGATGTTTCACCTTAGAGAGCTACACATACACCTTGGAGGAGATCTAGGAGGTTTTCATTGCCTACCTTGAGTTGGTTGTGGATCCATCCACTTAGAGGCCTTTGGAGGCTAGATGTTGCACCTTTGACTCATCTCATGCCTTCTTTTATGGAGACATCCCAATATCTTGGCATATTTTTGTTGGAGACTTGTACATGTGGCCTTGACTATTTCATTATTTTATGTATTGTTGATTAATTAGTTGGAGGAAATATTTATTTACTCCTCCCTAGGCTAGATCTAGGGTTTTCACATGAGCTATTATTATTTTATTGTAAATGAAGTTGAACTAGACTCTATATAAAGAGTATTCCTTCCTCATTTGTACTCATGGTTAGAATTTTGGAGCTTCCCCTCCTTGGAGCTTAATAGACATAGATTTCTTGGAGCATATGTGATGTACAAGGGCTCTTTCTTTGTTTAATGCAAAAATATTTTGGTGCTTAAAGGCTTGGATTTGGTATTATTTCTTCTACATAAGACTAGCAACTTGATGCATTTGAAGGATAAACTCTACCACTTCGAAGGGGTTTTGCATGTGAGGTAACTCCTCCCCATTTCTCCTTTGTTATCTTAGTTGTTTTTTCCTTATATACTCTAGGAATTCTAGCAAGTTCATTGATTTCAATCACTAGGGTAAAGTTGAGTTGCCTAGTTGAAGGTAGATCCTTTTGGACCCCTTCCTTGTAGAATTTTTTCATTAAATTCCAGCAGGTTTAGTATGGATGTACTAGGTCCTTTGGCCCTACTTCCATTGCTAACATATAAGAAAATAAGCCCCCTTTGATACCCCCTTGACTCCATTACCCTTGTTGGATTGGCACTAATCTCGATTTCCTTCCATCACCCACTTTATTTCCCAAAATAAAAAGACATAGATTTACCAAAGTTATTCTCATATCACCTTGTGCCTCATTGCTTAGCTTTAGTAATACTACTAGGGATACCCCCCCTTAGTCGGAGGACAGTTGACCTAAAGTGAAGAGGATAGGTTACTTAGGTGACAGTGGTGACTGTCCTAGTAGTTCCCTCTTGGGTTGTACCTTGTGGATTAGGGATTTTATCATCAAGTACAAGTTGGGAGGTAACAAGAAGGATAATACTCTAACAAACCAATTGAGTTGCATTGCATTTGCCTGAATGGAAAAAGGAGAATGTTCTAATTCCAAGCCAACATCAGAGTGCTTAGCACCAGAAACGTTGTGGGCCTGGTTACAAAGACCCATCAAAGGATTACCAAATCCAATGATGAGACAAATCCAATTTAAGTGTGAGAAATGTTATTATGGTTACAAATCCATGGAAAAGATTGTCCAAGAATTGCATTCAATTCCTTATTATTGAGATAGAATTCATGTATTTTCTCCCAGGCCGAAATGGGTATATGACTAGCAGCAACACTGGATCGTTGTCAAACACATTGGACTTATTGTTGAAGACTACAGCCATATCATGATTCTAATAAATACACATCTTATAAAAAACATTGGATTTAAGTTTACAAATATTATCGTGCCAATTGAAAGGTGGTACTTATTATTGTTAAATATGATAAACAGAAGTCCTAGTTGAAGATATTATCAACATTTATACATTCACACGTTTATGACTGACGGAAGGATTTACCAAATCATACAAATACAGTTTGACCCACGTCACACAAGACATGCCACGAAGGATTCCATTACAAATGATATGGTAAGCATGTTGTTATAAATGAATTCGATGACCCTTGACCATTAAATAGAGCTCGATCGCCTTCACGCTTTTGTTCACCGTTTTGCAGATCCTCTAGATAAGTCTTTAAGTATTTTTCATTTGGCAAGCTACTTTCCTTCATGCAACTCGCGAGCACATGCAAGTTTCCTTCATGCAACTCGCGAGCGCATCCAGAATAGCCTAAAAGTATATACAAACTACATCGAAAATACAAATTTTGAGCAAAAGACACAAAGGTCGTACACATATACAGCCCACATCCCGACTTCTAACTACTTGAACCAACTTTTCTCCATATAAATAAGAGATTCAAGGTGGGAGAAAGTGACAATCGAGGTGCTACCCAATGGAATGAGTATATGCTAGAGGAATTGCCCTGGATTTTTATTTCTTTCCCCTCATCAGAGCTTCTTGGGTCTAAGTTTGTTTTCTGACTTTGAGTTGGGTTAAAACAACTCTTTGTTTTCCCAACCATAGTAAAGTTGAAAATTGTAGGCGAAGTACATGTTTATAAGTGGTCCAAGCAAGAGGAACTTTGACTCAGGTGACGAAGGTGTCGACATTATCAATCAGGTATATGGTTTCATTGTTATTCACATTTGATTAATTAATAAATCATTGTGCAATATCTTCAAATACTTGCTTTCAATTTTATGATTTGACGTGGAACTAATTACCTGATATTAGTTAGAATTAGTTCATTAAAAATTCATCCTATCTCTTTATGCATTTATGCTTGTTTATATTTATATGCTCAATGGGATTTGAGGAAGGTCGTTTATATGTATGTGTGCAAATCTAGAGAAAAGCTTGGAGCTGTGAGAATATTATGTGAATTGTACATGAAAAACAAGAAGGGATCAGCGATTTGATAACAGGTATTTTTCATCTTCTTATCCTAGTTAGTTACATAGCATAACCCATTGATTTTGTAAAGTTGTGATTGTTCTTCAATCGCTCTGTCAATGATCTAACCCTAATCACCAGGAACTTTTCCATAAAAGACATGTTCGAGGATGAAAGGGAAAGGATGGATGAATCTCAACCACATGACACATGCAATTTTGACAATGAATCAAGACACTACTAGAACACTTGAATCCACAAAGGATCTAGCTCATCCTCAAATTCTACTCGCCAAGGATAATGGTCATATCATTTTTGAAAAAATCTTGTAGATAATGTAAGTGGTTGACATTGTCCGTTCAATAGAATATGATAAGACCCGACATGTCTTGGTATATTTTTCTTTAAGTCATGTTACTTTTGTAAAAACAGGTAGGCACCTCAACCATAAGTATGTCGAAAGGACCCCTCTAAAGTAATGAATAGTAGAAGTAGAAAATAGTAGTTACAGTAGACGAATTCCTTTTGGGAAGCTTCTTGTGGAGCAAAACCACGCACACAGTTTTTATCTAAAAGAATTGCTAGCATAAGGACCAAATTCCTCTTGGTCATCACAAGTTGCATATTCTCAATGAGAACAAGGGTTCGAGTGCCCAAGTGTCCTCATTCCATAAGACTATTCTATGACAATATTTGAAGCCATTTAGGGCCAACATCTAAGGACAATTCCCATATGTTCTCATAAGCTTCTACAAGTCCTCATTCCGTAAGATTGTTCTATGATAATATTTGAAGGCATTTAAGGCCGATGCCTGAGGACAATTCCCAAGTTTGTTCTCATAAGCTTCTACATATTATGTACTACCCCTATAAATAGGGTACACCAAGTACAAGTATGGGTATATATATTTTACTAACGATACCCAGAGTACCTTGTTTTGGGGGGTAGTACACACACGCACACACATACATATTGTAATACCTCCAAAATAGGGTAGGGTACCTCCAAACATAGGGTAGGATTTTGTACTACCTCAAAACTAGAGTACATCAAGTAGAAGTACATGTGTGTGTGTATATGGTGATACACTCATACCATACTTGGTGTACTCTATGTATGAGTATATAACTCTAAAAMTATACTTGGATTTTTGAAGGTATGTACCTATAGAGGAGACTCCATACCCGTACTCAATGTACCCTATTTTTGGAGGTATGTACCTATAGCAAATACTCCTAGTACAAGATGTACCCTATTTTTCGAGGTATGTACCCATAGGTCTTACCCATACTTGTACCTGGTGTACACTATTTTTGGAGGTATCCATGTACCTAATGTCCTATATTTTTGGAGGTATATCCATAGTACATACCCATACTGGTACTAGTATAGGTATGTATATACATATATAATATATATTTTGTGCGTATCAGTATGGGTCTGTATATAATATATATTATATATGTATRTACATAGCCATACTCCATATATATGCTATAGGGACATACCTCCAAAAATAGGGTATAGTGAGAATGGGTACAGGTATACCTCCAAAAATAGGGTACAGCAAGAATGGGTATACCTCCAAAAATAGGGTACAACAAGAATGGGTATGAGTAAACCTCCAAAATAGGGTACATCAATTACAAGTATGCCTCTTGAAAAATAAGGTACACCAGGTAGAACATACATCCAAAAATAGGGTGCACCAAGTACAAGTATGGGTATGGGCACATAGTACAAGTATACCTCGAAAAATAGGGTAACCAAGTACAGGTATGGGTACCCAATGTACCCTATTTTTAGAGAGGTATACCCACACCTACACTTGATGTACCCTATTTTTGGAGGTATAGTCGTACTCGTTCTACTCAATGTACCCTATTTTTGGAGAGGTATACCCATACCCATACCTAGTGTACCCTATTTTTGGAGGTATATATATTTACCCATACTTGTACTTGTGTCCTATTTTTGGAGGCATGTCTTTGTGGTGCATATAGGACATATGGGTGTGTGTGTGCACTACGTGTGTGTGTGTGTAGTGTACCTTATTTTTGGAGGTTATGTATTTGTAGCATATATATTGACAATTGGTGTGTGTGTGTGAGTGTGTATAGCCAATGGGCTAACTAAATCAATTTGAATGGATTGTTTCATGGCAAAGTTCATCGTGAGATCTTAGATTCTAGTCCGACTAAGGTTTGAGTCCAACTAAGTCCCACTAAGTTACCAGTTGCTATTATGGTCGACAATTGAGCCGCCCTCCATCCAAATATTCCAAGGAAGAGGGGGGTATCACATGATGTTTTCCTTGGAAAAATAATATATATATATATATATATACACATCGTATCCATACCTAGTGTACTCTATTTTTGGAGGTATGTCCCTATAGTGGAGAATCCTAACAACATATATGTGTGTGTACCCATTCCCATAGCCAATGTACCCTACTTTTGGACATATATACCCATACCAAAGACTTTGGGCAACATACATGTTACCCCCCCATGCCTAGGGGTAACTAGAAGAGATCATGTCTCATGGACCACAATGAAGACAGTGAGATGATGATGATCAGCATGTCCACCCATGGCAGCCCAGCAACCCCCCTCATATTGTCTCTTCTACTTTGGTCAACCAAGCTCATCACATCCAGTCAACACAATGTTTGGGAGATGGTAAGCCAACGTCACCATGGGGTATGTTAGTCATTTTTTCATACGAACTGTTGTGCTTAATATACTAGGCATGTGGATAAGGATCATTGGTTGAAGTTGAATAACAAATCATAAGATCAAGAAGTTATGTTTGTTTCCTTGTTTCACCTTGGTGACCAGCATTTGTACTCTAGTCTCATGTTGTCACCCCCAAGGAAAAGGGGTACTACTGGAGGGCTCTCACAAGGGTAACATTTTGTTTCCCTGCCATACTTAACACTTACCATCGTGGAGCATGTCGCAGTGTACTAAACTTCAGTAATGGGTCATGGTTATTCTCTCATGAGAAGAGGGGCTAAAGGCCCAGAGGTTGATTGCAACTTCTAGTAAAAGAATAATAAAGAAAGAATGATGTTAAAGAAAGAAAGATAATAGCAAGAACTCTTAAAAGCCAGTCCATACTTGAGCTCTACCCTTTTCGTGCTCGCCCCATAGTGATGTTATAGCTTGAAACCTTATAAAGGGGACTTGCAAATATGATAAAAGGACAAATAAAAGGCAGAATAAGGGGTTGGAAAAACGTAGCCCTTAGAAAGTGGTAACTCAAGAGCAGGCGCACCCTCCACAAAGGTGCTCATAGAAATGGACTAAATGACACCATAAGCCATGAAGTAAGCCCAACAAGTTCCACTATCACACTTACTCTTGAAGGGTTCTTTTCTTTCCTGCTTCCCCGAGGACATGTCCCTCTACTTGGGTCTTTTATTTCGTGTTTTGGTTGGCACACCTAATAGGGTCTGATGATGGTCCTCCCATATTCAAACTTGCTAACTTACATAAAGTCTTGAGCTAATGGGAAATTTGAAGGGGATACATGATGTAAACTATTTATGTGGCTTATATCTTAAGTAACAACTTACTTTGTATGATCTAAAAGGCTTTTATACCTCATGGTGACATTGGCTTACCATCTCCCAGACACTGTGTTGATTGGATGTGATGAGCTTGGCTGGCCAAAGTAGAAGACGCAATCTAAGGGGGAAGGTTGAGTTGCCATGGGTGGACATGTTGATCATCATCATCAACGGGATCATTGTCTTCATTATGGGCCATAAGATATGATCTCCTCCAATTACCCCTAAGCATGGGGGGGGGTAACAATACATACATATATATACCTATACCCATACTTGGTGTACCCTATTTTTGGAGGTATGTACCTGTAATGGAGACTCTGGGAAACTCCTAGTTGCTAGGAATCTCTGCCATGGTTACATCCCTCTAAAAATAGGGTACACCATATACAAGTATGGGTGTATATATATATATGGTCAACCAAGTACGGGTATGGGTGTGTATATATAGGGTACATCGAGTACAAGTATGGGTGTGAGTGTGTGTGTGTAGTGTACACCGAGTACAGGTATGGGTGTGTATAAATAAGTATGAGTATGGGTGGGTGTGCATGTGTGTAWTAATTGATTCCAAGGTTGCTAGGAGTCTCCGCTCTAGGCACATAGCTCCAAAAATAGGGTACRATCATGTGGTGCAATAGGAAAGCAAGAGTACTTTCCCCGTACCCACCTAAGTTCAAATCTCACTGAGGTTCGTTCCAATAGGAAAGCAAGAGGGGTCTTTAAGCCCATCCAAGAACAAATGCAAAGTTCATGTAAGGGGTCTACCCCTCTATTTACATGATGTTGGGAAGATACCGGCAATATTACTATCGCTTAAGTGCTTTTGGTAAATAACTCAAATAACTCACGTGTAAATTAAGGTGATTAATTTTCTAAACCCTTCTATATACTCAAGTCTCTAATTCCACCAATGCAAAAACGTCATAGACTAACATAATTTTGCACAAGCTGATATATCAACCACATTCCTCAAAATTTTAAGGATCAAGGGTGTTGAATATTCTAAATCAAATAATTCCCACATGCAAATTAAGGTGATTCTTTGTTTTTTCAAAATCTTTCTATATACTCAAGTCTCTAATTCCGCCACTGTCAAAATGTCTTATACTGACATAGTTTTGACAAGTTGAGAGGAATATTTCAGTTCATGCTCCTTCAACATAAAGGAACTGTCAAGTGTCTAAAATTTGTTTGGAAAAACATAGCAGCAAAACTTTGTTGGTCATTTTAGAGCTGAGAAAACACAGGTTCTTAGACCTGGACCTCTTGCTTGTTCTTTTGATTTCAAATTGAAGTCTGGATCATACCACCAATCGCTAATGTGAGGTATGAAAGCATTGTGAGATATTCATCAGACATAATATTAAGATTTTCAGAACAAGGGTTCAAGCTTACTAGATTTACAAATCAGTTTGACCCAAAAAAAACAATATAGCATGGATACGTCAAACAATGTGTGAATTCAAACCACAATATGTTAGCAATCCTGCATGAAATTTGTACTCATTCCACAAAGGAAAAAAGAAACAATATTGAACCTGGGCAGTTTTATAATTTAATCAGTTATTGACAAGGCTTTGAGCAAAAAAGGGTGCCTGAAATACTGAGTGAAACATACGGAATAGCAGTCTGGTTATAGAAGTAAACAAAAGAGGATGAAATCCACTAGAAACGGGGTGAAGTAGAAACCACCTAAAAGAAATCATAAGTTTTATGAATTGCACCWAATATTCTTTCAAATTGAAAATATAATATTCTTTCAAACATAAAAAACTCTGCAAAATTAATAAAACCTTGACATTTATAATTGCATAACATTTGTCAAAATGTTTTCATAATTTTTGCAAAAAKACATCTATAGAAAAACAACTGGGACTACAAAAGGATCTGTGTTATAACTACAGATAAAATAAATTAAAAAATACTGACAAACAGAAAAGATAAGTAGTTTAAATATTCAAACATCAGAATAACAACGCCCTTAAATTTAGAAGAGATTATTCATGTATCACTATAGAGCTTGCACTATGTTCATAGAAGGAACTCACAAGGAATATCCAAAAAAACATTTCCAGGTAAATGACACTGTACATACCTTCAATAGCATGTCTGTTTCAGGTCGTGGCAGTGGAGACCCGACATTCTGGGTCACATCACCAACAGCATTAGTTTGGCCATCCTTCCCTGCAACGGCATTTCTGTTACTCAGAAGCATCCGAAGTCTTCTGCTTTCTATATCACCAAGATTAGAACATGGTGCAGATGTTAGATTTCCTTGGGCTTGTGCTTGGAGCAAAAGCTGTTGTTGCTGTGGAGTCAACATCTGAATCTGATGATATTGCTGTGGAGACTGAATGAATGATTTCTGTGTCGGTAAAAGTCCCGGTCGAAGTTGGTCAAGACCCTGGATTCATATAAGGTAAAAGCAAACA
>ML783150.1:203340-215650 GCA_009831015.1 Picea engelmannii | reverse complement strand
GAGGAATGGTCCAGACTCAGACATTCCTTAGGGTTTATACATTCTGTCCAGGGTGCACTTTGATTAGTGTAGGAAGAATGGCCCAAGGTGAGGAATGGTCCATGCTCAGAAATCAGAAACAATCATTCTTCCTTTTGAGAAGAATAGGGCAGATATCCCATTGTTGATGAGGCCAAATATTCTTTCAAATCTCACAAACGTGAGTGAAAGATTGGCCCAGATGATTCAGTTTATTTTTAACAATATTTTCTGTGCAGGATGGCATCAGATGACTGTTATAGAAACTACCTATCTCCAGACAGTAGAGATATACTATTGTGGTGGATATGTTCCACTATTTTGAGGCTGATATTCTTTCAGAGCTCACAGATGTGAGTGAAAGATTGGCCCAGACAAATCAGTTTATAGCATAACATTGTTTATGTGCAGGTTGCTATCAGATGTTTGTTATGAAGACTGTATGACAATAGATGAAGACTATTGTGGTGGATATGTTCCACTGTTCGTGACTATACGTTGTTGATCAAGTACTTGTCTGTTACTTGGTGTGGTAGTGAACCACTAGATTGTAGTTATGTACCACTATGGATAGACACAGTTGTGTTCTATTTCTGTTCTAACTGCCTTGAAGACTATCAGCAGTTTATTGAAAATAATCACCATCTAGACAAATGATGAACAGAGATTTTCCAAACGGAAATTGGTTCAGAGCATTTACTCCTCTAGATTTTAAGAGTGGCTCTTGTATCACTCTATGGTGTGAGTGACTTATCCAGCATCATGTCTAATTACTCAGATGAAGTATGGTTTCGAGAGATGATGCAGCTGATGGTGATAGTGATGCTCATGATCTAGTCATGAGATAGTCTAGACGACTATATTGATGCTACCAGGTAAATGGTATATTTTTGTGCTCAAGACCATTACCTGTAATACCTCGCTAGCTAGGAGGGAGTGTTAATATTATGGTAGCTGCGGGAGGTATCTACCTCCACGTGTGAACCTGATGAGAATAGAAGACTCCGGGAAGCAAGAGAAACCCTAATGAGTTGGCTAATAACCTTAGAAGTCTTGTCGGCTCAAGAAGATAATTTATATTAGGTTATTAGCCTTCAAGAGAAGAAGTCGGCCAGAAATAATAATAATATACTGAATAGACACAATCCAGAAGGAGAAGTCGGCCCCAACAAATCTGGCAAAACCAGTATAAATACTAGGCGCCAGTTCTCATTTGACAGCATCCCAGAATTGCAATTCCCAGTTGGTGCGCACTGCAGTTCCCAGTCTGGTGCGCACATGTGGAGGAGGGTTGTAGGTGCAGCTGCAGCAGCAGCTAGTTTTCAGTATTGGCTTGGACTATCTCTTGGCTAGGGTTTGGACTATCTGATCAGCTCTTTGTGATGCGCTATCCTTGGGGAAAGGTGCGCTACCCTTTGTTTGGCTATCTAGCCTAGGGTTTGCTTCCGGAGTAATTCTCGATCAAGGTTAAGGTGCTCGGAGGGTGGCTTCGGCCTATGGTTGGGTGACGAGGGTATCGTCAATGGTAAAACGAGCACACGATCTTCTATATTCTAACACAAACTTGGTGATAATCCTCACACCATACAATTATTTTGATTGGAAGTCGAAGACAGAATTTCAACTCAGAAGGAATGGGCTATACAATTTGACGACGGGGACAGAAACAGAACCTACATCAGCAATTGAGAAGACGAAATGGGCGAACCGAAAGGATGAAGCCACATGACTTCTTATTGAATTGATATCATCTGATTTATGGTTTCATGTTGCCGCATGCAAGACTTCAAACGCGATCTGGACCACCTTGGTCTGTTTGGAAAGCAGGATGAGATGAGAGGTCATATGCTTGAGGTAGAGTTGAATACTTTGGATCCTAAAAGCTTTGATAATATACAGAATTTCTTTACTAATTTTAAATCTTTGATATCAAGCTTAGCATCTTGTGGTCTAACAATCTTATTCTAACAATCTTAGCCAAGTTAGGACCAAAATATGTTGTCTATGTTTCCACTTTCCATTCTGGTAGATATCTCATGAGAACAAATTGGAAGATGCCTACCATGGATCAATTCATTGATTCTCTCACACATGAGCAGGAAAAACTCATACAGATTAGCCTAATCAAGGATCCCAAAGCACATGCACTCACCATGCATGATGGAAAGGGATCATCCAAACAGAACAGAAAGGAGAAACAGAACGAGAATGATTGATATTCCAAACCCTTTAACGATTCTTCAGGTTCCAAAGACTCTTCAGATTCCAAGAAGAAGAAAAAGGGAAAGCAGTGCACTTACTGCAATAAACCGAATCATTAAGAATCCACATGCATTAAGAAACAGATCGATCTTATGGCACAGGCACTTCAGCAAAACAACCTTCGAAACTTCATTCCAGAGGGAGTCAATAAGTAGAAGGAAGAAGATCTTGCTCCTAAGAAAGGTAATCATCATGCTCTTGTTGCAATTAATTCCTCATCTGATTCATGGATTATAGATTCTGGCGCAACAAATGATATGGCAACGAAAGAGGAAGTTTTCTCTTCTTTGAGTCCAGCTCAAGACCTCCTATTCTCATGGGGGATGATACTCCAGTAGCAGTAGCAGGACAGGGAAGAGTGGAACTCCAAAATGGCAGTTTTGAGAATGTTTTACATGTTCCAAAACTTTCTATGAATCTGCTCTCAGTTTATCAGATCACTCAGAAAGGTAAAAAAGTTGAATTTACATCAGATTCAGTTTTTGTACTTGACATGCATGACAATTCCATCATTGCAATTGGTGAGGCGGATCACAAGTCAAGGTTGTGTAAATTCACTAAGTTTTCTGATGATGACTCATATTTTCTACTTACACATAAGGAGAGTACTTTGCATGAACCTCCAGTGCAACATGCAGATACTCTTGTGCTTCCATCAGTTTCAAACATCAAAGATGATTCCATACACTGAGATTTTGTACATGGAAATAAGCATGTAGTACAACTAGATAAAATGCCAGTGTCGAAGCTTCAGCAGATGCCCAAGAGGGCACAATTCACACTTCAGGAAGCAGGTGTCCTAGCAGGGAATCCATTGGATTCGAGGAAGACTCAATCTCAGCATGAGGATCCTTCTCATGTACTTTCAACTTCTGAACCTGCGATGCCCATGCATTGCTATATGGTTCAATCTTCTGATCCACAGACCTACAGTATGGCTGTGGGAAATCCATTATGGAAAGCATCCATGCAAAAGGAGTATGACTCACTCCTAGAGAATCAGACTTGCGATCTAATTCCACTTCCACTAGAAAGGAATATTTCCAGGTGTTGATGGGTCCACAGGATCAAGAGGTACAAGGCTAGACAGGTTGCCAAAGGACTTCATCAGATCCATAAATATTTGTACATCTTCACGAAGACTTTCAGTGAGTAGAAGTTTCAGACTTTGCGAGATCGTCTTGGAGTGAAGAACACAATTACCTAGTAGTTGCCTTTTCTTCTTTTGATGCATTGTCTTTTGAGGGGGGCGTTTGTTCCCGCATGGTTTTCCCTCTTTCCTCATTTTTATTCAGTGTTCATTAGTTGCATTGTACATTCGTACCTAATATGGCCTAGTTGTCGGGACTCATTTTTACTCCATAGTGATGTTCGGGGGGGGTGTTGGAGAAATTTTTATTTTCGACACACTAGTTCAATGGGAGTTAACTGACTAGTTCTATTTTAGGACTTTCTATTTAGACCATCACTATTATGCATGCATGCATTCCTAAGGAAAGCTAACTGTTTAATTTCTTTTCTTAATTATGGAATGTTCTGCCCTATATATGAGTGTACTCCACTCATTCATTATATCATATTGATCATCATCTATGTATCAATCGTCATTCATTGATTAGCTCATCGAAGTAGTGTGAATATATTTTCTCATTCTTCCATATTGAATCTCTCATCATTTCTTGATAAGCTTTGTTTGTACTTGCTTTAGCTAGATCTCCTGTGCAGGTTTCGATGAAACATTGACAAAGAGAAGCGGCTTGAATGCAGACCGAGCAGAAAGCTTGGCTTATGTGCATTACAACTTGAGGTTGTTGTCCCATTATTGTGATGCAGCGGAGAATGATTATTCTAAAAGAGATGTGACTTGGGACAACAATCTAGAGGAGACTAATTTGGAGGATGGAGCCATGGTTTTAGAGTGCTTAGAAGCGGAACTTTCGAGTGATCATGATGGTGATCATTTTCTGGAGCAAACATGCCACCGCCATCCACTAGCAAGGTTCCAGATGCATCATTTTTTCCTTTATCTTCACGGGATCCATTGTCATGTGGGGGCCATTCAATTGTTGGTCATGTTCCAGGAACACTTCCACCTACTCCTACCCCTCTTCTTCAAAGGTCATGGGAAAAGAAACTAGAAGTTTCTCGTGGCAAGAGGAAAACTTGGAGCATGGTACTTAGTACTTGCTACTGTATAATAGATCACTTTTTCTTTTTCCTGTTTAGAAGTAGTCTCTAGAACTTGGTACTTTGTCTTTATTATGGCTTATTCTATAAACAATGAAGTTATGAGCATTATATGACAATTTATTTTTGAAGTTTGAACTATTGACTGAATCTTAGAACTCTTTGGTAATGAATATGATGCTTTAGAGTCTATTTCATTTTGTTGTTGATGTTGTCTGTTACAATTTGTTGATGACAATTTTTTATGATCGATGTTATATGTGTACTATTACCTCCTCTCGCTTAGGGGTAACTAGAGGAGATCATGTCTTATGGCCTACAATGAAGACATTGATCTCGACGATCATGAGGATTAGCATGTCCACAGAGTTCAGCACAATAGCCCCTCAGATGCCTCTTCCTCGCCAACACAACTCATCACACCCAATTAGCAAGGTTCATTGGGAGATGGTGGCCCGACACATTATAAGGTACATTAGTCCTTGTTTCATGTAAAGTGTCATATTTAATGCATTGGGCATTTGAATAATGATCATAGGTTGAAGTTGGATAATGAATCATGAGCCTAGAAGTTATTCTTTTTTCCTTGTTTCATCTTGGTGCCCATCTTTGGCATCCTAGTACTGTGTTTTCACTCCTAGGGAAAAGGGGTACTACTAGTGGTTCCTTGAAAGAGGGGTACTATTGGTGGTTCCTTGAAAGAGGTAATCTACCATTCTCGATCATACTTAGCACTTTCCATCTTTGATCCTTCTGCTCTCCCACCTTTTGGGTAATGTGGTTACATGTACACCAAAAAGGCATGTACCTCTTTCTCTTATGAGAAAAAGGGGCTAAAGACCCAAAGATAGATTGCAGCTGGCAGAAAAAAGAAAGAAATAGGATAATAAGGACAGTTAAAAGCCATGAGTCCACAATTGAGCTCTACCCCCTCTAATGGTGATCGACCCTAGTCCTAATGCAAATAAACGCATTCATCTATAAAAAAGGACTTGAATATATCGCAAATACTAGCAATGGAAGTGATATGCTTGAAACCTTTTTAAGAGGACTTGCAAATCATATAAAGTAAAAGAAAGAGGCAAAAAGGTGTTTAGAATGCAAAAAGCATCGAGGAAAGGGTAACTCAATCGCCAAGCGCACCCTCTACAAAGGCACTCATGAAGGTGATTCCATACATTGTCTCACATGTTAATGACCCCATCCCTAGAAGTAAACCCCATGACCACCTCATACTCATTACATATCTTTGATTGGTCCTTTTGGAAAATATCTCTCTACTTGGGTACTGGCACACCTAATAGGTTCCTTTGATGGCCCTCCCATACCTAAACTTGCCAAATTGCATAAATTCTTGGGCTTGTGTGAAGTCTGAAACCCAATGAGAGTTGTTCATTTGGCCTTTGTATTACTTGATAGCTTACTTTATATGCTTCTTAGGACTATTGTAGCTTGTGATTGTTGGTTTTACTTGATTCCATGGCTTTGACTGACTTGAGTGACCTGACATGGTTTTTGGAGGATGTTTTGGTACTTTCATCCCATGACATTGTGCACTTTGTATACAACACGTGTGATGCAGAGCGTTGGGTCACCTTATGATTGACCCCCTTCCGATACATCCTCTCACACCTCCTGGACCTTGGACGATGGACAGATGAGACCTCATTTGACAGATATGGTTATGATGGCAGATAGATGGGCAGAAAACACACACCTTGGACAGTGCACCCATACCTTATTCAACATTTGACAGAGGACATTGCACCTGATTATGCTCAAATAGCGCTCAGAGAGATGATGCGTGATCATTACACCTGGACACTGGCCTTCCTCACCCTGGATGTTGGGCTATTGATGATGACATCATGTGTTAGGATTTGTTGATGATGTTGGGGCTTCTTTTCCATTAAACACCACTTGATGGCTTTGAGATGTGACATGGCACTTGATGAGGATCTTCCACCTTGCTTGCACCATTTGATGATGACATGTGGCCTTGGGAGGCTCTCTTCACCCTTTGGGAGCTTGACGTCACCACACGCGTGATGATGTTGGGGCTTGTTTTACATTAGACACCAATTGATGGCTTTGAGATGTGACATGGCACTTGATGAGGATCTTCCACCTTGCTTGCACCATTTAACGATGACATGTGGCCTTGGGAGGCTCTCTTCACCCTTTGGGAACTTGACGTCACCACACGTGTGGCCCTATTTTGGTGTATTTGCATGTACTATCACTTTTAAAGGTTATTTGAGAGAAAGGCCCCATCTTGTATCATGGATTATTGTCAGTTTAGTTCATTATTATGGACATTAGCTCTTGGTTTCCTCTTATAAATAAAGGGAGCGCTCAACTTTATCATTCATCACTCTCACAATTGTGCAAAACACCATTACTTGTCTTCTTTCTCTCTTGTTTCACTTGGAGTACTTGTGTGCACCTTTTGAAGGAGGATTTTGTTGGGATGCTTTTCTCTTGTTGATGGATGAATGTTGAGTTAGGGTTTCCTCAAGCATAGTGCTTTACCTAGTAAATGTTTTCAAGTTTTATGCTTGTGTGTGGTGTATTTTAGCGGATGCTCTTTTAGATGCTCAATTGTTGCATGTCACCTCGTATACTTGAAACCCTAGGAGGGATTAAGATTGATTATCCCCCTCGCTACTTTCATTTATCATTAATTGTTGACATTTAAGACTTGTTCTAGGGTTTAAGAGTGTTTATACCCTAGGGTTTTGTCTTAGCTAGTTCAAGTTCTCGAGATTAAGATGGTTTATCCCCCTAGGGTTTGACCTAGTTCAATTAAAACCTTGTTGCTAGGAGCTAGAGAAGAAAACGAAAACTAGAGTTTATGAGGGTATATGCCCTAGGGTTTGTTTTCAAGAAGTTTGGGCTAGGGTTTATGAGGGTATATGACCTAGTTTGATCTTCACACCTCTCTCTTGCCTCTAGCAATTTTCATGATGTTTGCTTTGACTCCATTTGCCCAAGGAAAGAGAAAACAGCATTAGTCTTGTGATTGCAAGTGATGGTTGAAACCCTAATATTAGCTAAAACATACTCTCTCTCAAAACTCTTTCTTTGTTTGGTTTTATGACATCATTGGCAAGTTGTTTATACTCATAACACTTTGAATAATCATTAGTGACCTTGATGTTGTCATAAATTGAGTGCTACAACCATTAGGGCTTGCATACATTGCTCAATATTTACTTAATATTTGTGGCAAAACTTGCTCAGAATCATTGTTAGCAATTGGATATCATTCTACTTGTTGAGGGCTAAATTCTAAGATATAATTGCTAATTTTCTGGGCTGATTTTCTTGTTGCAAATTACTTATTGCTGATATAGATTGGTTTACTACTGCAATTTTACAACATTGGTTTTACTTAGTATCTAGTGTCTAAAAGTGAATGTTATGCAATATAACTTGGTAATTGACTATTATATGCATTGTAATGTTTCTTGTCTCGCACGGGTTAACCAATTACCTTGTTCAAACTAACTCTACCCTTCATCTTTTCTAGACCTAGCCTAACCTATTGAGTGACTAAGATAGGGGGGTTATAAACTTGCACTTACGAGAGAAACCTCCCATGTGTTGGATCTCTTTCCTTCACTAAGACAAAGGAAGTACCTGGCGCCGTTGTCGGGGAGAATTAAGTCATTCTTCCTATGACATCCCTTTGTGTAAAAGCTTACCTCAAAGTCTTTTCCTGCAAGCTTACCTGGCGACTCCACTAAGGAAAGGATCCCTTTCTTTACTTTTGATGATTCTCCCCTAAAGAGATCATCCAGCGACTCAACCTATGAGAACTCGTAAAAAGACATATCCTAACAATAAGCCCATATCTCAAATGGCTCCTCAACCATGGAATACCAATAACTTTATATCCTTAGACATGACTAGAATCTGAGTTTTTCCCCATCTTCTTCCTGATGATGTCGATACTTGGCTTCCTAAGTTCTTGGGTAACAATAATATCTCAACTAAAGAGCATTTGAACAGTTTCTATAGCGCTTTGGGCTTAACCAATGTACATTATGAACATCGGGATGTAATGATGAGACTCTTCTCTGCTTCATTAGTAAAAGGATGCTAAGTTATGGTATAATAGTCTTCCTTGCAAAAGCATAAAAACGTAGGAGACACTTGAGAATGTTTTCTTGAAAAAATGGGGGATTGAGAAAGATAGTGCCTTACTTTTCTCTCGATTTTGTCACATCACAAAGGGAGAGGAAGAGCCTGTTAGTAGATTCAATGCAAGATATGACGCTTTGATAGAAGATTTTCTTGATAATTTTAAGCCCAAAGAAGAGGCTATATGAATGCAATATATTTACTCCCTCCAAGGGCAAATCGATTTCATATTAAAAGATAAGTCTCCCAAGTCCCTTCTTGAAGCACAAGAGCTCGCCTCCCAGATAGAAGCCGACTTGGCTGCTTTCAAACTGGACAATCATTCTAAAAAGGTAAATGAAACAAGACCAAGAGCTACTTATCGCTAAGATTGATGTTCTTGACAAGGAATACACCCTCTACAAACAAGACCTTAACAACATCAATTGTGTCGGTACTTCCTCCCAAGAAACCTTTGCCATCTCTAGAAAGTGATGGGAACTTGAGAAGGCCAAAGCCACTAGGAGAGCCAGGTTGAAACTTCTAGGTCTCATGAGTAAGGAATTCAAGGAGAGGGATGAATCCCCTGAAAGAAGCGCTAGCCATAGCATTTCCAAAGAGGATAATGATGATAATACAAACATTACCAACCTTGTACCTTCACAAGAACCAAGAAAAGAGGAATCTTTAGACCTTCAGTATAAACCTAAGACCCATGCACCTTCACAAGGCCCTAGCATTGAGGTACCTCTTGACCTTCAAGATGAAGAGGACCCTCATGTAATCCTCCACTCTGCAAATCTTGATATGAGAAATGGAAGGCACACGCCTTTCTTCATCTCATTAGTGGTTAATGAACTCCTCCACAACTGCATGCTCGATTCATGTGTTTCCACTAATGTTATGTCTCTGAAAGTCACGAATCAATTTAATTTAGAGATTACACAACCCTGTAGGAATGTGTGTGGAAATGATTCAACAGCCATCCTTGTTTGTGGTCTCATCAAGGACCTTAAGGTTAGCTCAGTCACTTACCCTGATATATCCCTTCTTATGGATGTTGTACTAATTGACATACCTAATGCTTGGGGGATGTTATTGTCTAGAGAATCGATCGCAACCTTGGGGGGTAATCTCCAAATGGATTTGTCCTATGCCACTATCCCTCATCCCGAAGGGGGCTTTGTCACCCTCTATAGAAAACCTATGCCACTATCCCTCATCCCGAAGGGGGCTTTGTCACCCTCTATAGAGAACCTATTGTAAGGTACCAAGTCGAGGCTCCCCAAAGTTCTATGGATGAGGTAATGTATTTGGATAAAATGGGAAATTTTTATGCTATTGACCCTACAGCCCAGGTAGAGTGTCAAAACATTGGTGACGTGTGGGACTTTAGAATTTGATGGTGCCCATTCTAGCTCTAGATTTGGTGTTGGGATTGTCCTCATAGCCCCTTCTAAAGAGGCTACCCTTTTCTCTTATAGGCTTGAGTTCGATTGTACAAACAACATTGTTGAATATGAAGCTTTGCTCATAGGACTTGATCTGGCCCTCGATAAGAAGATTAAGTGCTTAAGGGTTATAGCCTATAGGTGAATCTGACTTGGTAGTGTCCCAAGTAAGAAAGAAGTGTGTTGCTAAGAATGAGAGGTTGAGGAGATATAGGAACTTGGTTTGGGATACCATAGAACTCTTTGATGCCTTTTCAATTGAGGTCGTCCCAAGGGAGAAGAAGCATGTTGTGGACACCTTAGTTGTCTTTGCATCTACCTTGCAACCCTGTGAAGAAATGCTTCACGACATATGCAAGATGGAAGGCATGCACTAAGGTTCCTTGGCTTATGTGATGCAAGTGAAGAGCAAATCTTGTGAGATACAAGTGTGGATCTAAGGGTTGAATAGTTGGTGTGATGCTAGCTTCTTGTTGAGCTCTTGGAGAGGCTAGTATAGCTTTGGTGGGATGCCTTGCTTGACCTTCTTGTTCCTAGTTAGAGTTTGCAATAATTGTGGATGCCTTAGCTAGTATTTGGGAAGATTTGAAGAAGTCCTTGCTTGGAATAAAGCCAAATGACTTGACCAACTTTCACAAAACTGAGTTATTGTGCTTTATCTTCGCATTGTAATAATAAGGCGTTGTACCATTGCTCTCCTAAATACTCTTGTTTTGATATGTTGATTTATTGGGGCAACAACACTGAAATGATGAGTGATTTGGCATGCCTTAAGATGAAACTTCAGATCTGAAATGTGATACTATATTTCCATTGTCAATGACTGTACTTTTTAGATCCGCGTACTTCATTAGATCATGCCCCAAGGGATGTTGTATTGATCGAGTGTTGAAGTCTTTTGCGATGTTTATCTACTTGAACTTGCCTAGACTAGTGGTGGACAGATTTAAGATATTTGTAGGTGTATTTCTGAATATTTCAGTTCATCTTTAAGGCTGAAAGTTCTATGAGGTAAAATTTCTAAATTAAGTGCAGATTTCTTGGTGAAGATTGCCTTGTTAGAGGAATTTCTACAATCAATGACTATCAGGCTCAACATGCACCACGACATACCTTCCCTAGCTTAATGACCTAGGGGTGCATCTATTAGTTTTGTTGGTGTACACTGATTAGAGTTTCAAATGGTCTTCCTTTCTAGTTACTGTGATCTCTAATTGGTGTGTAAGTCATCAATTACCACAGTATTACAAGCATTTTATATTCACCTCCAATTTGTTGATGGCATCAAGTAGGGTGTCAAGCAACTAAGCCTTCTTATTGTTTCCAAGAGTTCCTCTTCCATACATGGAATTGAAAAGCCCAACATTTAGAAACCACGTCCTTTGAATTTTAGTCCTTAAGAGAACCCAACTATTCGGCAAAATGGTGACGAGTGTTAAATTTATAGCAGCTGCAAGAGCCATTCTCCGAGAGGATGGCAAAGACCCTAGCTGAGATCTAGGGCCCCCAGTGCACTCCTGGGGTATTTGGTCTGGGACCAAACAGTCAGTGTCATGGCAAAAGACCCTTCTTAGGGCCCCCAGTATATGACTGGGGTTCTTGGTCTAGGACCAAGCAGCTAAAGCCCCTAGATATGTCTAGGGCCCCTGGAAATGTCCAGGGTACCCATGCCTAGGGCATGGGTTGATCCTTGGTCTTGTACCTTGGTGGATAAGACCCCTGAGAGGGCCCCCAGTAGACGACTGGGGTTCTTGGTCTGGTACCAAGCAGTAAAGACCCCTGAGAGGGCCCCCAGTAGACGACTGGGGTTCTTGGTCTGATACCAAGCAGTAAAGACCCCTGAGAGGGCCCCCAGTAGACGACTGGGGTTCTTGGTCTGGTACCAAGCAGTAAAGACCCCTGAGAGGGCCCCCAGTAGACGACTGGGGTTCTTGGTCTGGTACCGAGCAGTAAAGACCCCTAAGAGGGCCCCCAGTAGACGACTGGGGTTCTTGGTCTAGGACCAAGCAGTTAAAGCCCCTAGATAAGCCTAGGGCCCCTGGACATAGTCCAGGGTACCCATGCATGTGGCATGGGTTGATCCTTGGTCTTAGACCTTGGTGGATAAGACCCCAGAAAAAGTTCTGGGGCGACTTGATCCTTGATCAAGTATTTTATTGGTATATGTCCTCCCTGAAGGTGGACATGACCACATGAGGGATGTATCCCATATGCAATGATGATAAAATTAAACAGGGTCACCTTGAGAATGAATGGACAAAGTATTG
>ML783150.1:130667-180530 GCA_009831015.1 Picea engelmannii | reverse complement strand
TATATATATATATAAACTTTTATTTAATATATATTAAATAAGTGTTAAAATTACACAAGAAAACTACAAAATAATGAGAAAACATTAAATATTTTTAATTATAACTTTATATATATATAAGAGTTGGTGTAATTTTTTAACCTGTGAAATTTAAGAGTTTACAATTATTTTTTCACAACCACACATTAAAAAAACATAAACATGCAAGATAAATAAAAACTATTATATTACATTATTCTATGACTCTAAAATTTAGAAACAATTTTATAACAAACTTCTCTTTATTTGCTACATATTAAAAAAAATCTATAATTCAAAATTTTGATTAAAATTTAGATTATTATAAATATTTTAAAAAAACATCTATTTACCATGTTCTAAAATTTGAATCATAATAAAACTCATATAAAAAAATCTCTAATTTAAAATTTCAAAATTTAGATTATTATAAATATCTTCAAAAACATCTATTTACCTTGCCCTAAAATTTTAATCATAATAAAACCTTTATCATAACTCTAAATTATATTAAATTTTTATCAAATTTATAATTAAAAAAATATTTTATTTTTAACATATATTTTTTTTCTAATAAAACCTTTATCATAACTCTAAATTATATTAAATTTTTATCAAATTTATAATTAAAAAAATATTTTATTTTTAATATATATTTTATTTCTTTTAATATATTAATGTTAAAGTCTCTCCTTAACTCAAATTATATTAAATTTTTATCAAATTTATAATTAAAAAAATACTTTAATTTTAACATATATATTTTCTCTTTTGATATATTAATTGATATATTAATGTCAAAGTCTCTCCTTAACTCTAAGTCGTGAGATGAGGTGAGAAATGTGTAAGCATTTATTTAATGTGGGTGCATGATCGGAACCCTTTTCGCATCTTTGGTCTATTAGTTTTGGTATTTTCATTTTTACAACTAGGTCAAGTTTCATATTTTAAATATGTTGTTTCAACATTTTGGAACCATAGGTTAATTGGTGGGAATTGGCATTACCTTTATTGCCTCAGATTTAATTTCTCTTGAAATCCTTTCACACCAAAACGGAAACCCCTTACCCTCAAAATTCTTGTAATCGATTTGGTTGGACAAGAATTTGACTTGAGTGAATAGAGATATATTTATGGTACGATTACAAAGCTCTAAATCCTTTTCGCAGTTTCCAAACACGTGGCATTCATATTCCTGCATGTGATGTGACCACCAACCAAAATGGGCAATGGGTTTCACTTCCTCTCTAGAAGGGATGCAAGCAACCAGATTTCTTAAAAGGCAATAAAGGAATGTACTCTTCCCAACAAATATCTCCCTTATCAGAAGAGAAGGAACGAATGAAGAGAAGAACCTTTCTAATCATTGCACCACAAAATATCTTCTTTAAATCATTTCCACTTTAACCTAGACGTGACAAATATCCTTTTAATTAATTTATTTTTCAATATAAATATTTGTAATTTATATAATTTCATATTCATAAGAATTGCTTAGTCAAAACTTTATCCACTTGTTTCATGTGATATTTTAGTATACAGTTTGAGTGGGCCTAATGGTTAAGAACATATGTTTCCTCCTAAAAGGTTACAAGTTCAAATCAAGAGAGGGTAGCTTATGTAAACCTCCATAGACTTTAGCAATCAAATCGTTACATGGAGGAGGTCCATTGTCCCACAAACAAAGGGGTCTCATACACCAAATTGGTGTCTAGCTTGATCATGACCTTAAAATTAGATTATGGTAATATTTTTAATTTCATGTTTTACTGTTATCGTCATTATTATATACTAGCACAACCACATTATAAAAGTGGTTGATATACGTCGATCGATGTCATTTTCATGTGCACGGAGATCTCTCCAACTTAAAAGTGGATGTTAGGGTTAGGGTTAGGGAAAGATTAGGGTTAGGGTTTCAGAATTGATAAGCAAGGAGAATGCATATCTTTCGACATGCATTAGTAGTCGCAAAAACTCAGGTACTGAAGAGAACCCTTGGTTGACGTTTGGGCGCCCAGGATTGATTCTAGTAGAACAATGTGAAAACTATCTTGCGAGTAAGCATAGGTGTTGGAGGCTTGTAGGGAACAAGTCCCTGCAAGGGAATAACTATTACACAAACAAACAAAGATATTCATCACGATCAACATTACCACATGGATTCGATCAATCGATTTTAAGGTCAAAATAAGAAATAAATTTGGCAATGATACCTCTACCATGACTTTTGGTGGCATTGTAATTGGTATTCAACTTGTATATCGTAGCCATTAACATTACGGATTTTTGGTACTTCAAACAAAGATTGGATGTGAGTGCAGAATTAACTTACGCTAGAGCAGATATTCGCACCCAGGAGTGCGTTGAGCATCCGTCATAACCTGGTTCGTGGATTTACGAATAATGTAAGTAATATCGATATCAATTTCACAAAATATAAATGAAAAAATAAATATTCCCCAGTATCTCAATCCTAAAAAAACATGAAATACACCGACTTACTATTACGAATTTGCAGTTCGTTAAGATGTCCTTCATCTCCATATCATCATTGTCGCATTCGCACTCGGCATCATCATCTTCATGTTTGGATTGGAGAACATCGAGCAGTCATGTATCGCTCAAGTTGATTCGTTTATCGCCACAAACCACATAAAAACGTAAATAAGTTGAGCTGACATAAAAGCAGATGTTCCATAAGTAAATAATGTAATGTGGGCATCTGGTAAAGAAGCAGAAGCAGACGAGCCCCACGCATCCCAAAACACGTGGTAAAGAAGCGAACACGTAAAAACTGTAAAAAAACCTAAAAAAATATGCAATAAAAAAACCTAAAAGTGCATCACTCACATTAAAAACCCAGGAGTAGTTATTAAAGTGGGCATTGATAATATGATTATGTTAATCACCTTTTTAATGATGAACGAACGTCTTTTGTCATACAAAAAAATTAAAGATTGCAATCAGAGTCTTTCATTTATTGTGATGACAAAAGAATATTCAAAAACTATGAAATCGTGACCTCATAAATCACATATGTGATTAAAGTTCATTAATTTTGATGATTTTTAATAAGTGTCTATCGACATAATTATATATAGTAATTTATCATAAATAAACATGAACATAGTTTTATTGTTGAATAAAAATACTATTTAATTATCTAAAATTTAAATTTAATAGTCAAAATTCCTCAGTTGTGCATATTATTTTTTTACCATTTTTTGGGAAAAATATCGTATATAGCAACAAAGAAAACCCTCCCTTTTCTTGTTAAAGAAACGCATAGATGCTTAAGAAAATGAAGGTGCCTAGGCAATCAAGTCGAAATTAAAAAATTGCTCCTCTTTTTTTTTTTTATGTTATGTTTACCTAATCATTAGCACCACTTTGATGAATTTACATGATTATGAGATGTGATTTATGAATAATTTATTTGTGCGCTGCCAATTGAAGTATTTGGCATGATTGATAGCAATAGCAAGACTAATCATTTTTCATAAGTTCAACTCGAAAGTCTAATGCCTCCTTGGTGTAATATATATTCTCATCATGAGATAATTAATCACTAATAGGGCATGAAGATGTGCAATAACCATAAGTCTTCCCTTTTCCAACACAACCCACCTTAACCTTACCTTTTTGAAAATTTTATATTAAGAGTATAAAAGTGCATCTAGTACGATTAAATAAATAAAAAAGCATGATTAAATAAAAAAAAGGATGTCAACAAATCCACTAACGTTTTTTAAATTTATATATTTTTTATTTCTAAATTGGTGAAGTTATTGGTAGCAATCAAGGATGGACATGTGCATTAAGGGAAGAAGGAGTTTGTGTTATTTTCGATGCTATAAGAAGGACGATTACAAAGTTTTATCAGAATCATTGTTTTTATCGTCAACCATTCACATTGGCTTTGAATTTTAATTGCACAAAGATTTGAGGTTTGCAATGGTTCTCAAGTTTATTGGGTGGCATTCATATCATCTTCCTTAATATAGCAAACATAGCATACATATCACATGTGTTCGTGGTGGATTGTCTAGATCTAGATGCAGATTTGAACCTCCAAACTCTATGATACATAAAAGTAAGGCCAAGAGATTAGCTCAACCAAATGTCGCCATGTTGTTGGGCGTTTGACTATTTTTATACTCGTAGGTGCCTAGTTCGAATCCTCCTAGTTGAGACACACTAGTTTACACTAGGGATGCCATCCATGAATGTGGGGAAGCATCCCTTGGGTTTCCCTGTGAGGTTTTTCTTAGAAAAAAAAATACAAAAGAATAAGTACTCGACGCTTGATAGATATACAGTTAAGATAAATATAAGCTAGTGTATAGTTTGTTGCAACTATCTATTCAAACATGAGAGTAGAGTAATAAACACAAATAATGAATTACTGAATATCTGAATTCAATTTACAATACATTTGGACTCTATTATATAGAGTGCATAGGTTGTTATCAGATCTAACTTATTCTAAATACAAAATATAGGTTGAGATAATATCTCAACAACACATCAAACAAGGATCTCACAAATCCAACTCTGAAACAACCTCCTAAGAATAAGATCACACAACTCACACTGAGATTGACTATACTTCTCAATGCATTAGCAAGCATATTAGATGAGTAGGAATTATATATTCCAACACTCTCCCTTAATGACTACTTATCTAAATATTTATGTGGTCATATCTTCATCATTGTCAGAGCTTCAATCTTTCGATCTTTATTTTGCTTTCTTCCTCATACATTGGCAATGGCTCTTCTATTGTGAGTGCTTGCTTCTGGTACAGTCCTCGACCATCTCTAATATCAAACATCACTTACTTATGTCAACAGTGGTACAAGCTTCCCACTGTTATATTTAGCAACAATGTCATCGCAACCACGAATGTGTGTGTTTCCAATAAATACATTTGGGACAGTTCGTTGCCTTGTCCATTCCTAAAGAGTTGTTTGTATCTCCTTTCCATTTTTTAGATATTGCAGCGATTTTAGCACTAAGATCCCCCCAAGGCATGCACTTTAGATCCAGATATATCAAGCTTCTTCAAACATGTTATTGAATTGACAGCTCTAAACAGTGGCAGTGGTAGCTCATAGTGGCGCCTACAACTCGGGATCGGCTCTCTAATACCATATTAAAACAAGAGAATAGAGTAATATACACAAATAAAGAATTACGGAATATATGAATTCAATTTACAATACATTTGGACTTTATTATATAGAGTGCATAGGTTGTTACCAGATCTAACTTATTCTAAATACAAAGGATAGGTTGAGAGAATATCTCAACAACACACCAAACAAGGATCTCACAAATCCAACTCTCAAACAACCTCCTAAGATTAAGATCACAAAACTCATGTAGAGATTGACTCTACTTCTCAATACATTAGCAACAATATTAGATAAGTAGGAATTGTATATTCCAACACTATCAACCTAGAAAATTGATTTTTGAATTTCCTCTCAAATAATTGTTTTTTGTCACAATGAATTCTCAATAAAATGTAGAATGTAATTCCCTGTCAAACTTTAATTAGAATATTATTTGAGAACATGTAACAATAATCAGAAGAGTTCGATTGTAATAATAACTATTATTATTATTTCACATGAATGATTGTTATTTGTATTAAATAAAAGAGGGGGTTGCAACCGAGGTTGGAATTTGAAAACAAAACAACTCATCAAATCTGACGGTCTTGACAATGGTATTACTCATTTTGACATTTTTAATGAAGAATGATGACGATTATGGGGAATTTTCAATTGCATTTGACAAACAAATTGCTCCATTATGGGTAATTTGCTTGTCAAATTCCATCATTGGTTGTGGATGTATTGTCCAACCTTTTAATACAAACAAAAAGAGATGACCCTATCCAAAAAAATTCTAGGATGTTCAAAAGATGTTGATAATTACTTCATATCTATCCTATTTTCATAATTCTAGAATTATTATTAACTATCTAGCTCGTATAGAGCCTTGCTAACTATTCGAGAAAAATTACAAACTTATAGTACATCACAAAACTAAACATTTTTGTTACCATACCCAAAATGAGTCTTCTTTCTTCCTACAATCGATGACAGCAAAGATGGATCTGCTCTTTCGGTATTCTCAGAATTTTGTTTTGTGGTGTCTTTTTCCAACAACCACATCTTCTAAAATGTGAATGGCATTGTGCCTTTCACTTCTCCAACAACCGCACCTTCTAAAATCCATGAAATCAAGCAAAAGACATGTAGGAAGATGAGATCCCTGGAGCAAGTTCGACGACACACAAAGGAAGAAAAAGAAGCAAAAACAACCCTAGAGATTCTCAAGTTCAGAAAGGGCCCTCCATGGATCGACTTTTTAATCTCTTTCTTTATTAATTATATTGCAAATTTAGGTTTTTATGAAACAATTTGTATGGCAATACACATGACATTTTTTAACAGAAGAATAAGTAGCATGGAAATCTTTTTAGAATTATAATTAAACTTTTTTAAATAAAAATTATAGATATACATCTATATTTTTGTATTATAAAACTTTTTTAATCAAAATTATAAATATTCTTCTATATTTTTGTATTGTAATGTCTAATGGTTTAACTAAGACTTTTTTTTAATACAATAAAAATATATATAAATATTCTTCTATATTTTTGTATTGTAATGCCTAATGGTTTAACCAAGACTTTTTTTTTAATACAAAATTCCCCTTTATTGTTAAATAAAAAAACTAAATAAACTCAAATTGTTGGATCAAAGTTTTATTGAGAGGACTCGTTTATTCCAAGTCATCGTTCCATTCTGGCTTTGTTTTTATTTGGTATTGGTAGTGATTAATTTCATGTTATCGTGTCAACAGAATAGCCACTACACATGCTTCACACACCATGTGACACCTCTTACTAATATTTTAAATAAACACCAATGCTTCTTCTTTTTCTAAATGGCGCTCGAACTTATCTCAATATCAAATATATACTTTAAAAAAATCAATATTAAATTTAATATTTTAAATAAGAACCTGAAATATTTAAAAACAACAATGATAGACCATATTCTTTGCTAATAATTTTATGGATACCTACCAAAATCATACTATATTTTATGATTGAAATGATTTTATATTTTAGGATTAAATATATCAGAAAATGATTCTATATTTTATGTTTAAAAATATATTTAGGTTAAATTTTGCATTTTGTATTTTATAGTTTTGATTTATTTTTATACTTTGACAGAGTCTTCTTTTTAATACAAATCTTATATGTCAATGTAAATAGATAAACAAATAAAACAAACACGTATACTTAATTACTTAATTATCAATTCAAATGTGGGAGTTTCATTTTCCATTTTGCTTTTGAAATTGTAAGAATGCATATAAACATGTGTTGCAACGTTGTTGACAAATAAAGTAAACATGTGTTGCAAATGTTGTTCATAGATAACCTAATAAGGGTAATTTATTCATTGTGTGGATGTGTATTGCTTGGTCTCTAATCATGTACCATTTGAGATATTTTATGTGGGTTATGTGTTTGGATTTGCTTAAATATTGGAGAGAGGTGACACATGCTATCTTAATAAGGTTAGGGCTTTTTATTTTGGTTATTCATTTGCATTCACTTACATAGAATGGTTAGAAGTGTTTTCACATTATTATTTGTTGAATTGAGTTGTATGTTTTTCATCACTTAGTTTCTTAGTTTTTGTTAATTGTTTAATTTTTACTCATATACCTTGGTATTTCACTAACTAGCAAAAGATTGTGCAAATGATTTAAAAAAAAAAAAGATTATAAAAAAGGTATTGAGAAGGAAAAGGCTTTTTTATTATAAAAAAGGGTTACTGAGAAGGAAAAGGGGTCATTGAGAAGGTTTTTTTTGTCGTTGTCTAAATAAGAAGGGAATACAATAGCATGTGGGTTCAGTAACCTAAGTTACCTTGATGAGTATGGTCAATGTGGTAGTCTAAAGCATGATGGTCCTTAGGAAGGAGATTTAAGCTTTTACTTGTTGAGGCAAAGGGGAGCACCATGAGATAACTTTTGATGGAGAAAATTTTGAAGTAGTGATTTTGATAGAGTATTATTTATAGAGGATGTGTTGTGGGAAAATGAAAGTATGAGTTAAGGATAATGTCGAAATTTGGAAAGAGAGGATTGAGGTGTTTTAGTTGATGATCATGGATTGAATTTGTTAATGAAGATGAAGATTTTAATTGCTAAGACAATTTATAAAGTCATGGCTTTGTAGCCCATTCTAGAGAAGTGAAGGCACAATGCCATTCTGTTATGACCGAAAGGGAGAACATGGGAAAGTTACCATAACTTTCACTTGACACATCAAATTTTGGTCAAACCTATGACATTGCAGAGAAGATCAATATCAACATTATCAAGGAAGAAGATGAAATACTCACCAATATTCATGGAATATGGCATCTCAAAACCATGATTCAACAAGATATTAGCATAGACCAATATCTACTACAAATTGGAGAAGCTTCAACAACAATACATGGAATCAAGGGAAAGAAAATTATGCAACAACTAACCACCAATGATTACAACTGAAAAGAATTGATTTTGGATGGATGGATCATCATCAATGGGAAGAAGAAAGTAGGAACATAAGAAGATCATATTACTTGGTTTCATCACATGCGAAGCCTTTAATTGCAAACTTTGAGGACAAAGCTTTTTGAAGGAGGGTACTATGTTATGACCCAAAGGGGGAATATATAGGGTTAAATGTATATGATATGACCCCAAGAGGGGGAATATATGGGGCTAAATGTACATGTAATGTGTAAATATATATGTAATAGGGTCGGCCTAATAGGAAAAGGGCCTCATGTGTAGGTGTGAATAGGTAGTGTGCTCCCACCCGAGAGACTCGGGTTCAAGTCCTGGCAACTAAACCATTTGTTGGCACGCAGTTATAAGACCCTAGGTTCAGTTTACTCAACCAACAAAACCCTTCAGATACTGACCCTTTCGATATCACCTGCATGCAAGTGAAGTCTCACCCAAGGTCTCTATTGGGGTTGCAAGAATCAAGTTTCTATAGGGACGAAGGGATGTGAGGCTATCATCATATCCATTACTATTTATCCACCATGTGTGTAATATCTTTATTTGTATCCTTTGATTAGTTAAAAAAACTCTATTATGCAGAACCTTTATAACATAGATTGCAACATACATAACCCACTGTAACATTCATTATTACGGTGTATCAATCATATAGTAAACAAATCTATACTAATCATGCATAAACAAAACATCCATGAACAACCATATCAACACACCACATCGAGACACAAATTTTAACATGGTTCACCCAATCCTCGGGCTACGTCCACAACGGTTGGCTTCTATAGTAGTCTTCATGAAATCACCATCTCAGGCTTGTGCACTGTGCTTACAATAGATATAACATATCATACTAACCAGACCTGCGTAGTCGCTCTGCGGTGCAAGTCTCTCTCTCTCTGCAAAACCTCTCCAAAACCCCCAGTAAGAATTCTCACTCATACACGATCTAATCTCTTACTCTCAACAACCTATTCTTCCCCAACCCATTACATATTTATACATCGAAATAGGGCTCGGAACCCTAATAGTTTATCCCAAAACCCTAATGGTTTGTGCATGCTTTTCCTGCCTTTGCGCTTGCATGTTGTGTTTCCTTCTTTAGCGTTGAATTGTTGCTTTCCTGCTTTTATGTTGAACTGTTGCTTTCCTTCCTTCTTTTGCGCCTACTCTCACTTATGTTTTGACCCCGCAAACTGCTCCCTTTTCTACTTTTGCGCACGCTCTTCAAAACTTAGTTATTCAAACTACCTGTCCAACAGGTATATATAGAGATCATGTATTCATTATTGTAGAGAGGTGAATTGTGATGTATGAATGTAATTGGGTATTTGGAGGAGGTTCTCCTATTCTTTAAGGAGTTATTGTATAACTTATCTATCTTGGAGTTGTGCTCCACACTCACATTTTGTACATGGTATGTACTTATGTTTTGTTATGATATTTTAAGCATTTGGAACATAACAATTCACATATTAATGACAACTATAGATCTATTTTGACAATACAAAAGAGCCAAAACATTAGAAATTAGGCTTGAAGTTGGTGTTGTTAATTGTTTTTGTTGATGTAGATCTCTCCCAAAAGAAGCTTTGAAGATTTAGGTGAATTTTTTTTCAAATAGTCAAACGGTAGGAAATGGAAACCGAGGTCGTGCTACAACAAAAACTAGGGTTTCGCTGGCTGCCACTGCTACACCTCTACATTCAAGAGAAGTTGATAGCAACCAATGACGTGCATGGATATTGCTCCTTCTAATGGTTGTTAGTTCATGGTTGTTGAGCTAAGGGAGGGCATCGTCTACTACTTGTCGGTTGGATTCGTGTAGGCCACCATCTTGCATAGTTTGTTTGGCCCTCTACCATTTTGAAGGTGCTCAGTTTTTGGGTTTCCAAACACAATGGAAGTGCCCAATATATTTGAGGATGAAGCCTTTGCTTCTCTTCTCGAAGATGTCAAAACTACAGGAGGAAAACGCCCAGAGTAAATTTGTCAAAAGGGAAAAAGAATCCCTAAGGTGGAAATCACAACTCCATAGGCTAAAACGAATGCCATTATGTTGCATGAACGAGCCTTAGTCGGAAATTTTACAAGCCTATGGCCCAATCCACAAATTGTTCAGGCCTGGGGTTCTGATCATTGGGGTTCCTCATGACAAATGGCTTATTGTGGTAATGGTTTTTTCTTATTTGTTTTATAGAGTGTATATGATAAAGATCAAGGATAGAGTGTATATGGTTGGATTCGCGTAGGCCACCATCTTGCATAGTTTGTCTGGCCCTCTACCATTTTGAAGGTGCTCAATTTTTGGGTTTCCAAACACAATGGAAGTGCCCAATAGATTTGAGGATGAAGCCTTTGCTTCTCTTCTCGAAGATGTCAAAACTACAGGAGGAAAACGCCCAGAGTAAATTTATCAAAAGGGAAAAAGAATCCCTAAGGTGGAAATCACAACTCCATAGGCTAAAACGAATGCCATTATGTTGCATGAACGAGCCTTAGTCAGAAATTTTACAAGCCTATGGCCCAGTCCACAAGTTGTTCAGGCCTAGGGTTCTGATCGTTGGGGTTACTCATGACAAATGGCTTATTGTGGTAATGGTTTTTTCTTATTTGTTTTATAGAGTGTATATGATAAAGATCAAATTTTTAGATCATATCCATACTTTATAAGTTCCAAGGGTTTGTTTCTTTCCCCCTTGACCATATATTTTGACCCAAATATGGAGATCATGGTTGCTCATGTATGGGTTAGGCTTCCACATCTCCCTATGATTTTCTAAGATACAACCACTCTCAAAGTTATTAGAGACAAGTTGGGTCACTTCATTGACCAAGTTGAGATCAAATGGGGGATGTATACCCATGCCAAATGTGCGTGGAAGTCGACTTAGAAAATGGACTCCCATACATAATTCAACTTAGTAAGGAAGGTTGGAGTCATCTTCAAGCTCTATACTACAAACATATTCCTTTGAAGTGCAATAATTTCCATGAGTGTGGCCACTTTGCAAAGCACTGCCCAAGAAAATGTGAATCACAGACTCTCGTGAATCAAGCTCTTCCTCCCCAGAGCGACAATGAGAAATAGGCCTTTCAAACTGTATCTAGAATATGTAAGAAACAACAGTCTAAGGGACCCCGGTCTGTGAAGCCAAGTTCAGCTGATCCAAACAACAACGTATATGAAATTCCTGAAGAACAAGAGGAAGAAGAATAGGATAGCCCAAAGGCTTACTTTGAACCAAAAGAAAAAGATCAAAAGGAGACAGAGAATTATGATCCCCCATCCAAGGATGAGCCTTCATTTGGAAGTATTGTCCCCACCTAAGAGAAGAATCTAGGAGATGATAGGGTTCATTCAAAAGAAAAACTGGAGGAAGGTGGTGCGATCTCAACTTCCCCTCTTTTGTGGAAATTATGAAGGAAAAAAAATATCATTGCCCCTGTCCTCCACCAACGAGAGGAAGAAAATCAAATCGAGACAAGATTGTTCTCGAGGCTTAAAAGAATATCTACACGGGTCATCAAGAAACCATTGATTCCCTCGTGAAATAATTATGCTATGTTTCTATATTTTGCTATGTAAACAATTTGTGAGAATCTATTCATGTATTAAGAGTTTTTTTGTCAACCGGGCAACATGTAAGAGAAGCTAGAATGTAGTCTCTGTAGCATGCTTTGAATCCTTTGCAGCTTCATAGATCTACCCAATTTTGAGTTTTGAAGCTCTGGATCATATATATGTAATTTGTTGTTTGATACAACAACAACCCCTTTTTTTTGAATGAATATATATTATGTTTCAATTTTTTTTTTAAATTGTCTTTGTTGATAATAGAAATGCACAACAACCCTTGCAACCAACTAGGTGAGTTTACTCTCACTTGGACGAAAACTTCGATGTGACGAGAAAATAGTTTGGGTGAAACACCAAATTTAGTAAGAAGCTAGGATCAAGGTTGCATAAATTGCTTAATATTTAATTGGCCATGCAACTATGATCAATTGAAGTGCATGTTTTTTATAAGAATACAAAACAAGGTTGAACATAGGATTAAATATTATAACTCAAGTGGGTACACCACCTTTTAACTCGATAACTATGCAAGCCCACATGCAATATACATGCAAGGGCTTGGTGGTTTACCCCAAAAAGGGATTTCCTACCCAAAATCCCAACTCATAATGTTCTATTTGAATAAGATAGAATTACAAATTTGAAATATAATCAAAGTAGTGTAAAGTAAATTGCATAAGCAAATAAACACTAGCCCCATGGGATAGCACAGTTGGTAAGACGTGCGCACACTCTCTCAGTACGGGGAGAGGTCACGGGTTCGAGCCTTGTGTCCCTGGGGTCGCGGTTTAGCATCCCATATCATCCACGAAGTGGGGAAGTATCGGGTGAGTTTCTCGCTTGAAATTTTTTGAAGAAAAAAAAAAGCAAATAAACACTAAAAACGAGAATGAGATGTGAGAGAATATCCAACTAATGCAATAAAAAGTTGGGAAATTTGGAAATCTAGAGTCAGACAAAAGTGAATCAAATCTTAAATTGTGAAATAAGATAAACTTGGAAAATTAAAATGAAATGTACATTGAGTAATTAAGGAAATCATTACTGACTAATCTATTAGCAGACCCATTTAAAAGATTCCCTCCATCTCTGCGTTGTTGTTAATGTTGTGCTTGCCTCTATAACATTTGAAGTTGCATAATTTGTAGTTGTTGTTGATGTTGATGTTGTTGTTGTTGTCCTGCTTTCAAAAATTGTGTAATAACGAAAGCATATATTTTAAACCAAATATTGGAAAAACATTTATTAAAGAAAATTATAGTAAACTTCAATTACTAAAGTGTGTTTAGAAGGTGCAAGAAACAATAGTCCAAGGGACCCCAGTCTGTGAAGCCAGGTTCATTTGATCCAAACAACAACATATATGAAATTCCCAAAGAACAAGAGGAAAAATAATATGATAGCCCAAAGGCTCACTCTTAACCAAAAGAAAAAGATCAAAAGGAGGCAGAGAATTATGATCCCTCGTCCATGGATGAGGCTTCATTTGGAGGTATTGTCCCCACCTAAGAGAAGAATTTTGGAGATGATGAGGTTGATTCAGAAGAAAAATTGGAGGAAGGTGGTGTCAGTCTCAATTCCTCCTCTTTTGTGGAAATTATGAAAAAAAAGGATCATTGCCCCTCTCCTCCACTAACAAGAGGAAGAAAATAAAATCAAGATAAGATTGTTCTCGAGGCTTAAAATAATATATACATGGGTCATTAGGAAACCATTGATTCCCTTCTGAAATAATTATGCTTTGTTTCTATATTTTTCTCTCTAAACAATTTGTGAGAATTTATTCATGTATTAAAAGTTTTTTGCCAAAAGGGCAACATGTAGGAGAAGCTAAAATGTAGTCTATGTAGCATACTTTGAATCCTTTGCAGCATCATAGATATGCCCAATTTTGTTTTTCAAAGCTCTAGATCATATATATGTAATTTATTGTTTGATATAGCAACAACCCCCTTTTTTTTGAATGAATGTATATATATATATATATATTTTTTAATTGTTTTTGTTGATAGCAAAAATGCACAACAACCCTTGCAGCCAACTAGGTGAGTTTACTCTCACTTTGATGAAAACTTTGAGTTGACGAGAAAACAGTTTGGTTGAAACACCAAGTAAGGTCCAAGTTTAGTAAGAAGTTAGGATCAAGGTTGCGTAAATTGCTTAATATTTAATTGGCCACTCAACTATGATTAATTTAAGTGCATGTTTTTTTATAAGAATACAAAACAAGGTTGACCATAGGATTAAATATTATAACTCAAGTGGGTACACAACCTTTTATGTCAATAACTATGCAATCCCATGTGCAATATACAGGTAAGGGCTTGATGGTTTATCCAAAAAAAGGGTTTCCTATTTGAATTTCCCAAAATCCTAACTCATAATGTTCTAATTGAATAGATATAATTACAAATTTGAAATATAATCAAAGTGTTGGAAAGTAAATTGCAAAAGCAAATAAATGATAAAAATGAGAATGAGATGCGAGAGAATATCTGACTAATGCAATAAAAAGTTGGAAATATAGAGTGAGACAAAAGTGAATCCAATCTTAAATTGTGAAATAAAATGAAACCAAAAAATTAAAATGAAATATACAATGAGTAATTAAAATGATCCACTTATCTAGTTTGGGACGGAAGAGCAGTGGAGGAGGAGCTTGCTTAGAGGTTTAGGGTTTTGGAGAAGTTGGGGTTGAAGGCATACCTAGTACACTACTCCATTCAACAAGATTAAGGTTCTCCAAACTTTGCTATTGGTGGTTTAGGGATGGTATTGGTAAATCCTAGTAGTGTTAGCCTTGTTGGGACATCATGGCTTTCTAAGGCAGGTCATGAAGAAGGGTTTAGGTCTAAGAATTAATCCTTAGAAAAAAGGGAGTTGATATTAGTGGGTGCACTAAGCTTTTAAGTATGAGTGAGAGGCCTAATCACGAGAGTATAGGCTCCTTAATAAAAGTGTTAATATTGGGGTACATCGAGGCAGGTTCTTTTTAATGGTCATATCCCATCTTTGATTGTGGGATCGAGGTTAGTTAATGTGATAGGGTAGTCATGTCTAGAATTGTTAGACAATCTTCTATTGAGTTTAGTGAAGCCCACAATGGCCTCTGATAATTGTTGTGTTCATAACCAAGACAGTCTGGTGGAGGGAATTGTTGCCCCTACTATGGATAGTTGTGAAGCTGTAGAGAGGGATAGGGTGAAGGTAAACCTTGGTCAAAAGGGGAAGATATATGTTGAGTTGGAAAAGACAGAACCATACTTTTGTTAGAGGAAGATATATCAATGTCGTCGGTAATGGAGTTGTCATTTAAAATGTTGACTAGAAGTTTTTTCAAGCATTTCATCTTTGAGAATAACCTTAAGAGTTGGATGGTGAAGGTTTGGAAACCAGTTACATGGTAAGTGTCAACAAACCATGCTCTGGTTAGGAGATGGATGGATTTCCATTTTAGAACCGAAGAAGATGTTATGGTTATTATGAAGTCACACTAGTTTTGGATTTCAACTATTATTTCCTTAAAGAAATGGGTACTAGGGTTTGGCCCCAGGATAGAGAGGCTCACTATATACCTGATATGAATAAAGATGTATGGTTTGCCTCTTTAATTATAGTCCATGGATATATTCAAGGCCATTGGGGATAGGCTGGAGACTTTCCTAGATGCAAATGAGCAATTTAAGCCTAAAACCTCTCTCACACTAGCATGTATCGTCGTGGAATTGGATTTAAGTGAGGGGTTGGCAGAGGATGTTGACTTAATAATGGGTAAATGTCTTCTATTCAAAGCTTCGATTACATTGGTATTCCATTTTTTTTTATGTCTATAGCCATATTTCTGGTCAGTTGGGTAGTAAGTGTAAGCTCGAGTTCGATAACAAGAAGTGGAGGAAGGGACCTCGTGGCGACTCTAGACAAAAGGCAAAGGATAAGGTTGTTATTTCTAAGGGAGATGATGGTAATATAGCTAGGAGAAGTGGTGTTGAGTAGTTTGTTATGAAGGAAGAACTAGGTGTTATTTCAACTGGTGGTGAGGGGGAAAATATATGTAGAATACCGCAAATGTAGTTGAAAGGGATTTCTTTCCAGAAATCAACCCAATATTGATTGTCATGAATCTTTTACATTTGTGTGTAGAAGAGGGTGAGTCACATCATTTAAATCCTTCTCTAGACTTCATTTCTAAACTATTGGGTAACATGTTATTTGTGTAGTGTACATAGGGGGTAATATGGGGTACCTAGGGGGGTACCCAAGGGGAATGATAATAGATATATGGTTATGTATTCCTATGTAATGAAGGTCGTCATTAGTAAATAAAGCCTATGTAGTAGTGTTCTTATTCTCCTTGGGAATATCCCTAGGTACCCCATATTACCCCCCTAGGTACACTACAATTTGTCTCTCCCTCCTCTATGTTAATTGCTTATCTTGAAGAAAATGTGGTTCCAGAAGAGGGGATATTTAAGGATATATATTTAATGAAGGTTGAGTTCAAAAGAAATTGGATGGGATAGTTGTGAAGGAGGATAGGGGACTAAATGGTGGTTTTCCTATGACTCAAATGGGGGACAGTTTGGTGGATGGGAATGGGGATGGTCCTGTGAGTATTGAGGTTGAGATGAGGTTCATTAAGGAGGGGAAACGATTCAATTTTGTGGTATGAAAATGAGATAAAGCTTACGGGAATTTTGAGTATGAAGTTGTAGGTTTTTCTCCATTAGGAAAAGTTAAATCAATGGGTGCATTGACATATTGTCATTTGGATTTGTTAGTAGGGGAGCCACATATCATGAAGCATGTTTTGGTCAACATTCCTCAATCTCAAATAAGGCTATGAGAAAGTCTGAGGGAGGAATATTTGCTAAGGAAGAAAATAAGCTAATTGTTTTGAATAATCAATACATTCACATTGAGGAATGGAAGTCATAGCAAATGAAGTCAACACCCAATTTCGTCTTTGAAACTAAGAGTATGTTCTTATTCATCTCTCCTTCCATGGTGTCTATTACTAATATTGAAGCAAATTTGGTTCAATAAGAGGTATCATTCAAGGATAAGTGTAATGAAGGCTTGGATTTGAAGTATATGGTTGGGAAATTTGTGAAGGAGGCGAGGGAATTGAATAAACGATGTCCTTTACGACATTTTAGGGACATATTGTTGGAGGGAACTAGGGAAGTTTCTTTGAATTTTGAGGATGAGATGAAGGCCTTTAAGGAGGGGATTTGATATATAAATGAAGGACTTATAGCCCACTAGCTTCACCAACACATATACTAAAAATATTAGAATATCCTTGTTATTTTTACAAGTGTTTTCAAGATGAAGACAACAACAATTATTATAAATTAGTCTGGCAACTTGTGACTCTGATTGTACTGCTATGTATGCCTGGATGGAAACTCTGAGTAATTTTCCAACTTCATGAGCTTGCTATCTTAGATATAACAACTTGGGCCTACACTAACACTTCAATCATTTGCTCACAATTCACTTAAAAGGTAACCATTCCATTTCACATTCAATTTAAAAAAAAATAACACTTCTTTCATTTCCAACAAACATATGAGTATAGTTCGTTGATGGGAGGAATGGAAAAATCCTCACTCAAGCATTTTTTACTCTCACTAGTCTAGGTGAGATAGGTGGGATTATCACCTTGGGCTTATAGCCTGTCAGAAATCTCAATCGAACCTCAAGAAATAAGTTACAACCAAGTTTATCTTTTCAAACCCTTGGGAGGGTTTGGATCAGAATTAGACTTAGAAGTCTAAGATGTAATTTGACTCATACATAAACAACCGGTGTCTCAAAATAAGAAGACTAAGACTGAAAATTGAACTAGATCAATCCAAGCTACAAGTGCATCATAATCTTGACTCTGCAAAACTAGCATTAATCAACACATAAATTAAATTCAGAACTTATAATTAAGACTAAACAAACTTTCAAGATGAATGGATGACCTTTAGAGCATGTCAATAATTGATGTTTCCCAGTCCTTTCTTCACCATATTTAGAATAACTCTACTATCAACAAGATAACTTAGCTCTAAAGAAACTTAGAAATGAACGGATGAACACATATTCTCACCTGAGGCAAGAGCAAACCTTATCATAAGTATCTCTCTCTATTTTCTCATGTCCCTTTTTTGTCTTTCTCTCCTCCTTTCATGTCTTTCAAAATTAGTTTGAGTAGTTCATCTAATTTTTGTTATAAAGTTATATAACTTTGGTTCGAAGAGGACAACTTTATTTTATAAAAAGGCTAAATAATAAATTATAATTAATAGGTGGGGTCCCTTTAAGTATTTTATCCTTTATTTTCAATGTTCCCCTTGTAACTCCAAAATTTAATTAAATATCATGCATATATCAGCATCAAAAAATACACGAAAAAGTAACCAATATGAACATGCCACATGATCAAACACTTGTACCACCCAAAAATATCATAATGGTATGATATTCAAAGTTTCCAAAAATATCTCGGATGGGGTGCTGCGTAGCCTGCCCTAGACCCAAGCCATTAATATGGCAGGTCGACACCCTTCACCTCACTCTTAAATTGAGGGAGGCCATTATTGCCTACCGAGAAGGGAAGGACAACTCCCTCACGTGAGAAGAATGGCGGCCACAATGTGTAATTGCAGTGGGAAGCTTAGTACAGGGGTCATGTCGGGCCTTAGCATTTTACCCCCACTCAAATGAGGTTCGCTCCATTTCACCTTTGTGCTCCATTAACCTGGCCGCTCTGAGCATTGGAACTGCGTCCAGTCGGCTCTTTTTGCATTCGCCCTACACATTATCAACCTCACTGACCTCACCATGCCAAGGGAAAGAGGCAGGTCGTGGCGTGGCCTTGCCTGGTATACTTTTGCTACTAGACATTGGAGGGTGCATATATTGGAGCGCGCCCTGCCCATTGCTCAGACTCAGCGATGAGAGAAACCCAGAACGTCGCCAATGGCATACGTTGAGGAGGTGATTCTGGAGGAACCTATCCAGTTTCCTCTAGAATCCCTCCTCTTCATAGTGTCGAATAATTGGCAACCCCCCAGCTATATTCCAACAAGCATAAGCGCCCCAACCATTTTCCAGCAAGCACAAGAAGACAAGGAAGAGGCCCCCTGTATAATTGAGGAGGAATTCCAAGAGGAATTCCTCCATTTGGACTCGACGACCACAATCCAGAACACAAACTCTTCGGCGGAGGAGCTCAAGGTGGTGGAGGCTATGGAAGCAACATTGACCGACCTAGGCGAGACGGTAGTGGTATTAGACACGGAGGTGGAGGGTGACCCAGTCTGTTGAGATTCAACAAGAAGATCCCAATGAAATTTATGCACCTACACTAGGAAGGAGCCTCAATATATTTTTAGGTGGAAGTCTATTTTTAGATGATGGGCAAATTCTATTTATAGATGATGTCTATTTATAGATGGTGAGTGAATTCTATTTATAGATGTATGTCGACTATTATTATCCCTTAATAATAGTTGGACAATAAATATCAATCTATTCTCAATGAGCACTTGGAAATAGTTAACTGAAGTGGAAAATCGGTTAGTTATAGGAAATTCAATTTCAAAGGTTGATTGGTGGGACATGCAAGTTGAATTAGTTGTAACTAAGTGATTCGAAGTTGTAATAGAGTTGGATGTGTAGTTATGTGAGTTGTAAAGTAGTTTAACTCAGTTAAGTGAGTTAAGCTCAGTTGTACTAACTGTAACTGAACTTACACTAGTGAGAGATCAGTGAACTAATTATTAATTAATTCACAATCAGTGATCTCACATGCAACTGAAGATTTACCACTGTTAACTACATGCATGTTAGATCCAGTGTAGACCCAGCTGATATAACAGGTGAAAGGGACATCTTGACTATCAGTTGTGACATTAGTGAGTGCACTCATGAAACCACACACACATTGGATGTGCCCATGAGGAATGTGCAGCCTAGGCAAGAGGAATTCATTCATTTGCAGTGATTTCCATTAGTAGGGATTGCGTAGAGGAGGCAGGCTGTCTGGAAGCAGTAAATTGGCACATGAATTTGTAAATTTTTGTATGGTAGTGTGAGACGATTGTATATTGTACTAAGATCTCTTGGATTAGAGTTTTGTATGAGATTGTTTCATGATCCATGATATATACATAATATATGATAGTGGGGTTTTTAGCTTTATGCTTTCTCAGTAAAAACTTATGTGTTATGTGTGATTGATCTTTCTTCTTGATATTGCAATTGGCAATCGTGTTTTAAATTCCGCAATAATATTTGTAGAAGTGATTATGTATTTAACAGTGGCATATAATTATTAGATCAGGAGAATCCAAGCAATACATAATTTGTATTAAAATTTCTACATGGTATCAGAGCGCAGAAGATTGCAGAAGTTGAGTTTGTGATTGGATAGAATTCGAATTTGCAGAAAGACCTTCTTGGTGCTACAGCTGATTCAAGATCAAAATGGATTTCAATGGCTTGAGGTTAGAGTATGCACTCGAGGGAAGCTCGAACTACATTGCTTGGAAGGACAGGATGGAGGCAGTACTTGAAGACAATGGCTTGAAGAAATTCATTGACAAGGATGTTCCTAAGCCCGATGTTGTAGACGCTGCAAATCTTGATGCATGGAAAAAGAAAGTGGCAAAGGCGAGGAGGATCCTGTTGGAGGGAGTACGAGACCACATTATCTCAAACCTCCATGGGAAAGCCACACCAAATGAAATGTGGAAAACTTTGACGGATCTATTCCAAAACAACAACGACCATAGGAAATTGGCGCTCAAATATAAACTCAGGAAGATCAAGATGGAGAAGGGCGACTCCATTCCAAAATATATCACGAAGTTTGTCCAATGTTGGGATGAGCCGGGGAGTGTGGGAATAACAGTCATTGATGATGATTTGGTGAGATTGGTGCTCCTAGGACTTCCCAAGAATTGGCACAGTTATCAAGACTCTGTCAATGGAAGGGAAAAATTGCCAAATTGGGAACGACTATGGTCGGATTTGGTGCAGGAGGAGTTCAGGCGGAACACTAGAGATGGATCTTCATCAAAGAATGATGATGAATAGGATTGTGCTTTGGATGCCAAGGCAAGGAAAGGGAAGGGGAAGAAATTCCATTCAAAATTTGAGTCTAAAGGAAAGAAGCTGGATTTGTCCAAAGTGAAGTGTTTTCACTATCACGAACATGGGCATCTCGCTACTAACTGTCTGCAGAAGAAGAAGAACAAGAAGGATGCTGGAGTTGTAGCTGGTGAGGCCCTTGCCTCACAATTTGAACTTGACTTCTCCTTGATCGCATGCATGGTGTCAAGTGCATTGGGATTGGTGTGGTATTTGGATAGTGGCGCTTCCTTCCACATGATGGGAGATAAGGAGTTTTTCAATGACTTCGAGGAGAAAGATCTCAAAATGCATATAGAGATGGGCGACGATGGATGACACAGTGCGACTGGAACTGGTACCATTAACTTGGTCTCAGTCACAATGTTGGAGGACAAAGGTTATGATGTTGTTTTCGGCGATGGAAAATATTTTCTGCAACATAAAACAACGGGTCAAGTCAAGAAGATAGGGATTTGAGTTAAGAATCTATACAAGCTGGAGGTAGATGGCTGTGTTGCCATGATGAGCAAGGAAAAAAAAGCGGTGAGCCGGGATGAGGGCGAATTATGGCACAGGCGATTGGGCCATCTTCATCATGGACCCTTGAAAATCATGCAACAAATACCTACTGGACTTCCAATGGGAACACTTGCTCAATTAGATCAATGCAAGGGTTGCACCATGGGGAAGTATGTAAAGTCCACCTTTCATGAAAAGGAGAGTCGTGCTTCGGTTATCCTGGAGAGAGTTCACACAAACATGTGTGGACCATTCTCGGTTGCTTCAACAGTAAAACATAAGTATTATGTTATTTTTGTTGATGACTTTTCTCCTAAATGCTGGATCTTCTTCATGTAGAAGAAGGATCAAACATTCTCAAAGTTCTGTGAGTTTAAAGGATTGGTGGAGAAAGAGTTGGGGAAGCAAGTGAAGGCTCTAAGGAGCGACAATGGTGGAGAATACATATCTAATGAATTCAAAGACTTCTGCAGCAAAGAAGGAATTCGAAGAGAACTCATAGCACCTCATAACCCATGACAAAATGGGGTCGTAGAGAGGAAGAACAGAACGATCGTGGGTGCAACACGTGCGATGTTGCATGATGAAGGCCTACCAAAGTATCTGTGGGAAGAAGCATGCAACATTGCGATTTATTTGCAAAACTTTTGTCCTCATAGAGTACTTGGCATGAGTACATCTGAAGAAGCTTTCACTGGTAAGAAACCTGATGTTTCTCATTTTAAGATTTTTGGCTCATTTGTTTATGTGCATGTGACCAAGAACGCCAGGAAGAAGCTGGAGCTGACTGTTGAAGTTGGGATATTTGTGGGGTACACAGAAACACCCCATAATTATAGTGTGTATTTGCCTAATAGTAAGATGACTATTATGTGACAGGATATAAAATTCGATGAAGGGAAAGCCATGCAGTTGTCACTTGAGAGGGAGCTAGACTTGCATGCAGAGGAGGAACTGTTGGTTCCCAAATATGAGTCTCAAGATGTGGATCAACCACATGAGGAGGTTCATGGAGTGGAGGAAGCCACTCATGTAGAGCCATCCATCAGAAATGGTAGAAAGCTCACCATAGAAGCTGATAGATTGAGACTAGATGTTGCATAGAATGTAGGAGCCCCTACTTCACAACGCAAACATAGATAGTCTCCTGATCAATTTACTAGATCCATGGCTCTCATGAGAAAATGTATTGTGAATGAACCATCTTCCTTTCAGGAAGCAGTGCAGGATCCCACTTGGGTTGATGCAATGGTGGAGGAGTATGACTCCATTGTCAAAAACAGTGCATGGGAAATTGTCCCAAGACCGGTCGACAAATCAATGGTAGGTTCGATATGGATCTACAAGGGTAAGCTTTTAATCATTTTTCTTTATGTTGATGATTTAATACTGACTGGTGATGAGCAACTGATACACTCATGCAAGGAGGACCTTGCAAAGGAGTTCGAGATGAAGGATATGGGCCTCCTTCATGATTTCCTTAGATCGGAAATATGGCAGCGAGATGGTGAACTTTTTGTGTCTCAAGGCAAGTATGCAAGGGAGATATTGGGTAAGTTTCACATGGAGGGTTGCAAACCCATGGATACTCCTCTTCCAGGAAATTGGAAGAAAGAGGATGCTACTTCTGGAGAGGTAGTGGATGCTACTGTCTATCGACAATTAGTGGGTTCACTAATGTATATAATGAACACAAGACCAACCATTTACTATGCGGTTAACCAGCTGAGTCAAGTGATGGTTAAGCCTACCAAGATCTTTTGGAAGGCAGGTAAGCAAGTCCTGAGATACCTGAGGGGCACATCTGAGTATGGCTTATGGTGCAGACAGACGAATGAGGTGAAGTTGCATGGATTCATGGATGCAGATTGGGTGGGCAGCCCAACGGACATAAAGATCACATTAGGGGGGATCTTTAGTATAAGATCTACAGTGGTTTCTTGGTACAGTAGGAAACAAAGATTCGTGGCACTTAGTTTAGCGAAAGCAGAATACATGGCAGTGGTTCAAGCTGCCTGTGAGGCTATCTGGATGAGAAAGATCTTGGTTGGTTTGTTTGGTTCTCATTTAGATCCGATAGTGATTCATTGTGATAATCAAAGTTGCATTAAACTCTCAATTAATCCCGTGTTTCATGATAGATCTAAGCATATAGATATCTGGTATCATCATATCAGAGAATGTGTGCAACGAAAGATCATGTTGCTTCAGTACATTCCTACGGAAGATCAGGATGCAGACATTCTGACGAAGGCACTCACCAGGAGCAAATTTGAATACCATAGAGATAGGATCGGGGTGAAGGATAATCCCTTTCTTGTTGAGGAGTGTTGAGATTCAACAAGAAGATCCTAGTGAAAATTATGCACCTACACTAGGATGGAGCCTCGGGCTATTTTTAGGTGGAAGTCTATTTTTAGATGATGAGCAAATTCTATTTATAGATGATGTCTATTTATATATAATGTCTATTTATAGATGATGTCTATTTATAGATGATGTCGATTTATATATGATGTCTATTTATAGATGGTGAGCGAATTGTATTTATATATGCATGTCAACTATTATTATCCCTTAATAATAGTTGGATAATAAATATTAATCTATTCTCAATGAGCGCTTGGAAATAGTTAATTGAAGTGGCAAATCAATTAGCTATAGGAAATTTGAGTTCAAAGGTTGACTGGTGGGACATGCAAGTTGAATTAGTTGTAACTGAGTGATTCGAAGTTGTAACGGAGTTGGATGTGTAGTTATGTGAGTTGTAAAGTAGTTTAACTCAGTTAAGTGAGTTAAGCTCAGTTGTACTAGTTGTAACTGAACTTACACTAGTGAGAGTTCAGTGAATTAATTATTAATTAATTCACAATCAGTGATCTCACATGTAACTGAAGATTTACCACTGTTAACTACATGCATGTCAGATCCAGTGGAGACCCAGTTGAGATAACATGTGAAAGGGACAGTTTGACTATCAGTTGTGTCATTAGTGAGTGCACTCATGCAACCACACACACATTGGATGTGCCCATGAGGAATGGGTAGCCTAGGCAAGAGAAATTCATTCATTTGCAGGGATTTCCATTAGCAGGGATTGCGTAGAGGAGGCAGGCTGTCTGGAAGCAGTAAATTGGCACATGATTTTGTCAATTTTTGTATGACAGTGTGAGACGATTGTATATTGTACTGAGAGCTCTTGGATCAGAGTTTTGTATGAGATTGTTTCATGATCCATGATATATACATAATATATGATAGTGGGGTTTTTAACTTTATGATTTCCCGGTAAAAACTTATGTGTTATGTGTGATTAATCTTTCTTCTTGATATTGCAATTGGCGATCATGTTTTAAATTCCGCAAGAATATTTTTAGAAGCGATTCTGTATTTAACAGTGGCATATAATTGTTAGATAAGGAGAATCCAGGCAATACATAATTTGTATTAAAATTTCTACATAGTCTTGGCGCCTCCACGACTCTCGGCACTCACGGATTTTGGCCAGGCACCACCACCTTTCTTCCATCTAGAGCAGCTCGAGCTCGTCTTTAAGCTACGGAGCCAGATGGCTGACCAGATATAGCAGGACACCCTCATGCACCAGCACATTGACATGCTCTATGAGTTCTTCTCGAATGCACCAACATCCCAGCGTTGTCCGACCTGCGTGAGGCTTTTCATGCTCCAGCCCAAGGATGACCCCCTCAAAGACGATCCGCGACATGCCCCCAAGTGAAAATGTGTAATTTATCTACTTTGGCTACCTCAAGCACTCTCAGCTTAGCTCTCTGTACTGCTACAATGTAGTTTTACAGTTTTGTCTTCTTTTTTCAATTGATAGTCTTTCTTAGTTGCATAACATTGTTTAGCAAGAACTTGAATCCGCCACTTGCTTTGGTTTCCGTTTGGCAGGGAAGATGGTGGATTGTTATTTTGAACAATGACATCACAGTCTGCCACTTGTTCCGGTTTCTGCTAATTCGACGGAACAGATGGAAGATTGTAGCCATGTGGCATTTTTTGTACTCTAAAAGCTAAGTAATAGGAAATTCCCCTTTTTTATTTACAAAAAGTTTCCAAAAATAATACCATGTGTCTATTGTCCAAAAATATGCATCAAATGTCAAGGTAACAATGCCATCATTCAAACTTAAATAAATCATAAGTAATATTTTTTGTTTGATGTTGCCTCTCTTTGTCTACTTCCCTTTGAAAGAACAACCATGTGCTTACACAAATCTTGATCAACAAACTTATTTTCTTCTACTTTCTTATTCTTAGGGTGCATATCATTGAAATTAATTTTTCTTTCATTACTTTCTGCTTGAACTAGAGGTTGTTTTGACCGTGTTCATGAGGCTTCAGATGACTCAAATCTTGGGGAATTTACATGGTGTTTTCCTTTGTCCAATTGAAATTCAGTGGGAAATATTTTGTAGTTTCTAAGAACTTGGATAGAACAGGCCATAGACACAACATATGCAACATGATGCATCAAATACATAGGAGGAGGTGGTGGAAATGGGTTATTCGGCCAATAGGGTATGCCAAAAGGATGATTTGTAGGAATTTTTTCTCAACCATCATTGGCTGGATTCATTGGAGGTTCGAGAAAATCAATAATACTCAGATGAGGTTGTAGGGGAGGAGCAAGAGGTGCTTGTGGTGGAGGCAAGGCAGGGTGTCCATAAAGGTTCAAGTAGTCGGTTTGCACCAGTTGATTGAACTCTTCAGAGTTGGCATCAAAGTGTATTGAGAATCTCATTATTTTATTTCTTCTTTGTTGTCCAAAAACATTAGTCACTCTTCATCTCTGGCCTCTATTACCCTTGTTTCCACTGTGATTTCTGTCGCGAGTGAAAAAACTCATCTATATGCATCAATATTCTGATTAGTAAATATACAAGACACGTTGTATCAAACATCTAATACTATTTTGCTTTCAAATGAATTAGCTATGGCTTTGAGTAAGACAAAGAAATAAAGCATGCAAAAGGGATAATGAAGGGAATGAAGGAAAAAAGGAAGCAAAACCATAATCTAATAGATAACCCTCTCTTTACTTGTTGTCCCAAACATCTAAACTATACATTTTTTACCCAACTTCTTCATATGGACAATCATTAATTTATTTGAACATGGGCAATGAATGAAAATTAAATAATAAACTAGGGATTTGTAATTTGCGAAAAATGTTATAAGTTGACAGGAATGTATGAAGAATTTCAGGTTCATGATCCATAAATAATCAATTAATTATGTTCATAACTTGTGTCATTTTTCATTGTAAATCAAATAACTTGTATATTGTTCACTTCAGATACTCATAAACAATTTTCCACAATCTTCATGTATGCCTAAAACATATCTTTTATTCACACAATACATCCAAACCACATATTGGTACGAGTCTATTTACCCAAATCAAAACAAAAAGTTGCTCATACATCATCTTGTTAACCAGAAACAATATCCATGCCATCTATAAACCAGCCTTCCTAGTAGATTCTCTTCAAAGGTTTATATTAATCAAATTACATAAACAAGGGGAGTAATTCCATGAGATTTAAATGAACTATGTTTTGGGAAATTTGGGAATAATTTATGGAAAGTGATATGTGATGTGGGGATAATGCCTTGTTCATATAAAAAATAAACTTTTCATCCACACATTAGACATCTAATCCTTTGCCACATATGCATTGTATCTTTATATTCAACAAATCCAACATGTGTTATCAAATAATTTGAATTCCCGACTAATAATGTATTCAACCAATACTTTTCACTGTAAACCCAACTCTATGTATTATGACCATTTGGTATTGTTTGCAAAAGTATGAAAATTAAAATCGAACTCAATATTATAACCCACAAGAGAATCATATGAATTCAGCCTTGAACAATGTAGGCACATAGCTATTAATGAATTCAAATACTTACATGAAGCTTTAAACCTTTCGTAGATACCAACATGGTTTAAATTAGGGCAATTTAAAGAATCTGAGTAGATAAAATAATAATGGGTTAATTTTGTAGCCACCTGGGAAATTAAAGGGCACAAAGCCTTATCATTTGACCAAGAACAATGGCAAGGCCGATCTACAATGTGTGCATATCTTTATAATAAACCCAAAATACAAACCAAACCAAAACTCTTCCATAACTGTGAGCTCGAGACATTTCGAAACGAGAATGTCTATAGTCATAGGATGAATGGTTTCCATCAAACCACATGCAACTTTGTAACAAAATATTTATATGAACATGGTTCAAACCCAAATAACCAATAAACCAAACAATAAATATTCATCTTGGGGACAAACACTTTCAAACCTAGGTTCGAACCCAGATAGCAAACTCAACTTAAAAACAAGGGTCGATTAAAATTATTGATGGTGCAAGAGTGAACAACCTATATCCAAAAATTAAACTCAATCCAAAATTGATCATCCATGATATGGGCATGAGTTCAAAACCAGACTCAGACTTAGCATAAACAAAATCCACTTCAATGTTGGTTGTATAATTTATCAACATAAAAAAGACTGTAAGCTTATTCAAATTCGAACTAAGTCTAAAACTTAGCAGTCATTATTTAGACGTGGGTTTAACCCTAACCAAAAAAATACTTAGCGTATATCCATTACAGTCGTATGGATTGAACCCATAACGAAACTCAACAAAAGAAAGAAAATTTTGAAGTCTGGTCGCATAAATAATGGACCGACTGTTATTAATTTCAAACTCAGGTCGAAACTTGTTCCAAAAATCTATATCGACAATGGGTTTAACCAACTTTCCATTTTCTTTTAGAACCCACCACCCATTTTTAAATAAATGTCCAGGAAAATGGAAAATGAAAATATGAATTGAGCGAAGAATGCATTCCATAAAGGGCAGTAATAAAAACATTTCTTTTTCTTTGCAAGTAGAAAACCCTCGAATAATATTCACAATACTTTCATTTAATATCGAAAAGTATGGAGAAAGAGCCCCACACACTCAATACTAGTTGAAACCAAAGCCATGCTAACTCATTAATTTGCAAAACACATGTAAGAGATGTTCCACAGACTGGCGAGTACGTACCTTGCCTAAGAGTTTTTTTTTATACCAGTAGCTTGAGGCTGAGAGGTGTTAAGGTTTAATTTATTATTAGTTTTCTTTTCAATTTACTAGATAACCATAGCATAGATAGGATCACTGAGAGAAACACAATCACAAGATACACATCATTTATCTTGGGAAACCCTCATGGGGAAGAAAACCCAACAAAAACTTCCTTAATATAGATAGCCAATACAATGCCAAGAAAATAAACCAAACACTAGAGAATATCCTCTCCCAAGCAATGCGCCTCTCTCTCTCCCTTCTTACGACAATTGGTAACTGCAACTTCCTTCAATACTTACGCACTAGATGAGTGAGCTGAGTGAGTGTACAAATGAGGCGTTGGCTTCCTTTATTTATACAAACTAGCAAGCTCTGAAAAGGTGTCTCTTCGCTGGGCAGGGCCAACTTGTCTTTCTGGGTGGTTAGAACCACTTTAATTTGCCTGGGGGCCAACTTCTTAATTTGCATGTTACAATTAGGGTTTGACCAATCCACAAAAGGGGATTTGGTCAATTACAATGCCCGACATGATCAATCTACAAAAGGGGAGTGATCTAATTAATAATAAATGAAGAATAAATAGAATACTCTTTGAAGTTACAATATTTCAACACTCCCCCTTAACAAGAAGGGTATTCTACAACATCATCAAGAGAGAGAGAGAGGGAAACAACATCAACAACGTCTGGAACACTGCCTAACATATCTATAAATCATCGAAAGTTTTTCTCATCATCAATATCATCATTCACAACAAGGAGTTGGAATGGCATCATCATCTGCATCAACATGGATTAGTATAACACTAATACATCATCATCAATAACAACAACATCACAACACAAAGGCTGGAGCATCATCAACATCAGCACTAGGCTGGAAATCTTCAACACGAAGCTGGCATCACAACACAAGGCTGGAAACACAACAACATCAACATGAAGCTAGAAATCTTCAGCACTAGGCTGGCATCACAACAACATCAACACTAAGATGGAAATCTTCAGCACTAGGCTGGCATCACAGCACGAGGCTGAAAACACAACAACATCAACATGAAGCTGGAAATATTCAGCACTAGGCTGGCATCACAGCCCGAGATTAGAAACACAACAACATCAACACGAAACTTTAAATCTTTAGCACTAGGCTGGCAACATAGCAACATCAACACGAAGTTGGAAATCTTTAGCACTACGCTGGCATCACAACACAAGGCTGGCAATACAACAACATCAACACGAAGCTGGAAATCTTCAACACTAGGTTGGCATCACAACACGAAGCTGGAAACACAACACTACTCCCCCTTTCGAGGGAGGTCCTTACGGACTACACCAAGCTTATCTCGAAAGTGCTCAAACTTTACATGAGATAGAGGCTTGGTCAACACATCAACAACCTGTTCATCTATGCTGACATACTGGAGCTTTATGGCTCCCCTTTGCACTATATCACGGATGTAATGATATCAGATCTCTATGTGTTTTGACTTGTCATGGAACACTGGGTTCTCTACGATCTTTATGCAACTCTGGTTATCACATAGGATCATGGTTGCTTCCATCTCCAGATCGAACAGACCTATCAACAACTTTCGAAGCCATATGGCTTCACAACTGGTGGAACATGCAACAATGTATTCTGCTTCTGCCGTGCTGAGAGCAATGCTTGATTGCTTCCTACTCTGCCATGAGATCATGGATGACCCTAGACTGAAACAACATCCTAAGTGCTCTTTCTGTCAGAGACACTTCCATCCCAATCTGAATCAATATAACCACTAAGTCTGAAGTCATGATCTCCATTATAACTGAGACCACAATCTAATGTAACCTTAAGGTACCTCATCACTTGTTTTGCAACAACCAGGTGAACACATTTGGGCTCTACCAGAAACTGACTCAAGGTGTTCACAACAAAACATATATCTGGCCTGGTGTTCTTCAGATGCATCAACAACCTAATGATCTGTCTGTACAACGTAGCATCAATCAATTATGACGAAGTGTCAACCGGAAGCTTCAACTTTGTTTCCATGGGTGTATTCATGGATTTGCACTCCAACATATCAAATCTCTTTATTATTTCAACTACATACTTCCCTTGGTTAAGGAAGATCTTCTATGGGCCCTGCCAGACCTCAAGACCTAAGAAATAGTGCATTAGGCAAAGGTCGTTCATCTTGAATTCATTCTACAGTGAGCTTCTTCTTACAATCGATGATGAGCTTTTCTTCTCCAGTTAAGAATAAGTCATCCACATGCAACAACAATATAACAATCTCATCATTCATAACCTTGAAGTAAAGGTTAGAGTAAGCTTTGCTCTTGGTAAATCCCAAGCTTGTCAGGGAATTGTCAATCCTTCCATACCAAGCTCTAGGAGCTTGCTTTAATCCATACATAGCCTTCTTCAACTTACAGACATGAGTCTTCCTGTCTTCAACTTCAAACCCTTGAGGTTGTTCTATATACACTTCTTCTTCAATGACACCATTCAAGAAAGTTGTTTTCATGTCCATCTGGTCTTAGTTGCAAGGGCTATGATGGTTCTGATTGAAGTGTATCTAGCTACAAGAGCAAATGTCTCTTCATAATCAATGCCTTCCTTTTGACAAAATCCACGAGAAACAAACTTTGCTTTATATTTCTCAATACTTCCATCAACAACATGTTTTATTTTGAAAAGCCATTTGGAAGATACCACATCCTTACTCTTCGGTCTGGGAACTATTTCCCATACATCATTCTTTATGATGGATTGGTATTCTTCTATCATGGCATCTACCCATTCTTTATTTTGAATAGCTTCTTCAAAGCAAGTAGGCTCCTTCTCTAGGAGATCACACATCAAAGCCATGTAGCTGGAGAATGGCTTGGGTTTCTTCACTTGTCTCATGGTTCCTTCGAGGGCACCATACTTCTCTCCATCTTGAATAAGTTCCCTTGCCCAGGTTGGCTTTCTCTTGTGGGATATCGTCATCTAGGGAGGTTCTTGAGATTCTATTGTCATGATCTTCTAGAATCTCCTCATCGAGGGAAGTTATGACTTCCCTCACTAGTTCTGCAACTCTGGGAGCTACAAGTTCTTCTTCATATACTTCTTCAAGCTGGCATCTTCTTGATTTCTTGAGTGTTGCATCTTCATCAAAGGTTACATCCCTGTTGATCTCAATATGATGGTAACCTGGTATATAAACTCTGAAGGCCTTGGAGATTTCACAGTATCCAACAAATATTCCCTTCTTTCCTGAAGGGTCTAGTTTGGTTCTCTTCTCTTTTGGAATGTGTACAGATACTAGGCAACCAATTATTTTGAGATGGCTTACTTCTGGCTTCTTTTTAGAGAACAACTCTTCAGGGGTCTTGAACCCAAGTGCACTATGGGACAATCTGTTTTGTACATATATTGTTGTTTTTGCTGCTTCTGCCCATTAGTGCATTGGAAGATATTGATCATGGATCATGGTCTTCACTGCTTCCATTATTGTTCTGTTCTTTCTTTCTGCTACACCATTTTGTTGAGGATTGTAGAGAGTGGTGAGCTCCCTCTTGATCTTAACATCTTTGCAAAATTTTGCAAACTCTTTTGAGGTGTATTATCCTCCACTATCTGACCTAAGTATCTTGATCTTTCTTTTAGAAAGATTCTCTATCAAGGCTTTGAATTCCTTGAATTTACTGAACACTTCATCTTTTGATTTCAAAAAGTAAACCCAGGTTTTACGYGAATAGTCATCAATAAAAGATACATAGTATACATACCCACTGATGGAGTTTGATGGCATTGGGCCACACACATCTAAGTGAATGAGCTCTAGGACTCCTTCTTCTTTACTATCTCTCTTCGGGAAAGGGTTCTTGATGTTCTTTCCTTGTGCACATCCATTGCACACACCTTCATGGTCAACCTTAAATTCCGGTAGACCTGTGACTGCCTTGCTTACATATGGTAATGCCTTGTAGTTGATGTGGGATAATATTCTATGCCAAAGTTCACATGGATTCTCAATGGAGTGGGTCATGTCTTCTTCTGAGTGACCCTTTAGCTTATACAAGCCACCTTCTTCTTTTCCAATAACAATTGCTTCTTCCATGGTTTTTACTTTGGACCACATAAGAACTTTTGCATCTATGAAGGCAACTCTAAATCCTTTCTTCTCTAAAGCTAAGATAGAAAGTAAGTTCTTTGTCAAACCTGGTACATATAGTACATCCTTCATCTTCATTGGGGTCCCTGAATCAAGTTTGTAATTTGATTCTCCTACTCCTTTGATAGGGTATTGATAATCATCCCTAAGTGTAACTTTCTGGGGAAACTTCTTTTCTGAAAGGTAAGAGAGAATGTCTCTTTGACCTGTCATGTGCTTGGAAGCACCACTGTCTATAAGCCAAGTGCCCTCACCAGGTGATATTGATCCTGAGAGGGCAGAGATTAAGTCAATCTTCAATCTCTTCTTTTATCATCTTCGAGGGTGGCTCTTCATCTTCAATTGTATGGGACTGGTACCTCTTGTTTCTCTTCTTGTATTCTTCTCGTCTAGCTAGACAATTCTTAGCAATATGTCCCATATTGTCACAATGGTAACATTAGTAGGATGATAAATATTTTCCTCTTCTTTTCCCTTTCTGAAACTTTTGGAATCTCCTTGGATGATATTCTTTATGTAGGAATTTGTTTTGTGGGTGAGACTCCTTATGAGTTTCTTTTCGAAAGTAAGACTTATTTCTTCCTCTTTTAGTATGAGTAGCTAGGGCTTGATCTTCATCTCTTGATAGCAATGCTTCTCGGTTCGCTACTCTTGCTTCTTCTTGAACACGTTCTTCCCAAAGACTGTCAAAATGTAGTTTCTCCTTTTTGGCACAAATAGTTTGGATGAATGCATCCCAAGGTCTTGTGAGACCATTAAGGGTCATCATTATAAGTTCGTCTTCATCTATAGTATCTTCAATTGCTTCTAGCCATTCTTTGAATTGTGATATTTTGGAGAAATATTCCTGAATTGTTTCTCCTTTCTGCATCCTTGTATTCTTGAGTTGAGTTCTTAGATTCATCTTCTGATTGATGTTCCTTCCTTCATATAATCTGGTCAGGGCATAAAACATTTCTTTTGGAGTCTTCTTTGAAGCCACTTGAGGAATCAAGTAATCTTTAATAGAATTTGCAATGATTCTTTTGGCCCTAATAATGTCCTTTTGGTGTTTTGCTTTAGTTGCAGCATCGACAGGTTCTGGTACATTCTCTTTAACGAATCTTTCTAGGTCATTCTCTTCAAGAATGAGTGCAATCCTATACTTCTAGGCACAAAAATTTTCCACACCTTCTAGCTTGTCAACAAGCTTAGTGCTTGCAGACATCTTTTACCTGGAGCTAGGAAATGACCAAAAAATGAAAATGCTCAGAATTTAATTTAGAACTTACCAAGAGGTGTGCTTGGCTGAGGCGAGTAGCCTGGTGTAGTTAGATTTCAGAATATCCAAATTTTGCCCCTTCAAACTTGACCAACAGATTTCTGGACTGGTACTTCTGGTTTCATGGTACTTCTGGTTTTCTGGTACTTCTAGTACCGGTGAAAACTAGGTTTCACTTTCTGGGAGTTCTATCCACTGAAAAGGTGCGCTGAAGGTGCCAATGAGTTCCCTAGGCTAGGGTACACTTTTCTAGATGATCTTTGGGCTGAAATTCCTCTTCAATAAAAGCCCTAATTTTCTTGTACGACAACAATGACATTTTTCTTTATCCAGTGAAAGATGCTCTCTTCAACTTAGCTCTGATACCATGTTAAGGTTTAAGCTATTATTAGGTTTCTTTTCAATTTACTAGATAACCATAGCATAGATAGGATCACTGAGAGAAAAACATTCACAAGATACACAACATTTATCCTGGGAAACCCTCATGGGGAAGAAAACCCAGCAAAAACTTTCTTAATATAGATAGCCAATACAATGCCAAGACAATAAACCAAACACTAGAGAATATCCTCTCCCAAGCAATGAGCCTCTCTCTCTTCCTTCTTTTGGCAATGGGTAACTGTAGCTTTCTTCAATACTTGCGCACTAGATGAGTGAGTTGAGTGAGTGTACAAATGAGGCATTGGCTTCCTTTATTTATACAAACTAGAAAGCTCTGAAAAGGTGTCTCTTATCTGGGCAGGGCCGACTTGTCTTTCTGGGTGGTTAGAACTACTTTAATTTTCCTGGGGGACGACTTCTTAATTTTCATATTACAATTAGGGTTTGACCAATCCGCAAAAGGGGATATGGTCAATTACAATGCCCTATATGATCAATCCACAAAGGGGGATTGATCTAATGAATAATAAATCAATAATAAATAGAATACTCTTTGTAGTTACAATATTCAACAAGAGGATTGTTGTAACCAATAGGAGGTGGATTCCAAGGTTGAGCTCGAGCTCTCTTCTCCCCAAACCCAACTGAACGAAATGACCAAAACCCAGAGAAGAATGAGGTGGTAAAATGCAGGACTGTGGGAGTAAATTCCCACGTCCTTGCTATTCAATGCATGGCCAACCCATCACGTCGACATTCAAAATCTCATATCATATGTGCATGCCCCCAACATAAATCACATATCAAGCAAAACCATATAACTTATGCCAAAATCTTCCACCATATGAAACTTGTATGTGTCAATGCATACCATATATCTTATCATATACCATGCATTATGTCGACCTCGAAATTTATGCCAAATTTCAATTAAATGCTACCTCCCAACATACCATTTCAACATATACCTTATGAGAACCATATCAACACGTCTATCCATATGAATAAGCCAAGGTTAATACTTTTGTATTAAAATTATATTCCTTGTAACACCTTCCATATCAAGTGACCATACCAAATGATATATCACAAGTTTACTATCCAAACTTTAAACCTTTACAAACTTCGATAGTATTGCTCGTCTTGTTATATTCGATATAAGCCACATGAAAAGGGTATATCTATACTCCAAACCACATAAACTATGTAAAAGTTTATATATATATAAATAATAAACTTAATATGTTTTGAAGGTCATAGTTTAGGAAATAACCTTGATCTTCATCATGGATATAATCACAAGGACAAAACAAAACATGTTTTTTGCAAATTTCACAAGTGCCAAGCTTAATATTGTCATGATGCTAAGAAGTAAAACAGAGTTACCATAACTGACATGCACCATAATCAAATGTAAACAAACCTTTTGCATTATCTAAATGTGTCAAACACCATAAGAACTCTGGATCAACACACCATTACTTTGAAGCTTCATAATTGAAATGATAATACCACTGATACGATGATATGCAAACATGTTGAGGAAAATGTTTGAAAATAGTCACTCGGTGTGTTTTCTCCTAGGGGACCCCACCTATTTATTATTTCATAATAGATAAATATATAAGCTTTGCAATAATTTGCATGATTTAATAGTAGGTGGCGAATTTTTGAGTCAACATAGCCCACCACTCATAGGTTAATATAGGTAAAGGACTTCAATAAATAAGAGAGAATAAACTAAATCCAACCAACTAAATGCCAAAACGAGTTGAATTTGATGCTAGCCAACACAAATTGTGTGAGAGAGAGAGAGAGAGAGAGAGAGAGAGAGAGAGAGAGAGAGAGAGGATGTCCACCAAGCTATATATGGTCATATGGCATGCATAGAGTCTTTTGAAAGTGAGGACACAACCATACAACCTCGTAGGGTCCTCTTCTCTACAAGTAAATGGTCATACATCCTATGGATAGTAGCAAATACCCATGTAAGTATGAAAACAACCATGGGAGAAAAAATTACAGCTTGGAGGGTGAGAGAATAAGCCAAGCAAGAAGGAATTGGATCAGGGAGAGGGTGTACAGTTTAGTAATAGTGACATTGCAAACTGTAGGGAAGATTTTCAACCTATAGGAGAGATAAATTTGCAAAACAACCAAAATTAAACCAAATTAGAAACTTTCTAAACTATTGCAACGAATATGGAATGAAGTCCATTGATCTCCTATCTCATGGACGAAGGAGAAGAAGGAGCAATTGGGATAGTTATCTTGCTTATGGAGACTATAACTATGAAGAAAATCCTCAAAACTATAGCTGGTAAAGAATCCTCAATGATTAAACAACACAATCAACTATTTAAATATATAACAACTCCATTTTAAACTCATAGATGATAAAACAACATAGAAAATAGAGAGATTCATCACATAAGAACTTAGTGTTTATCCTTGAAACCCAAATGGGAAAGATGACATTCAATATGGCTTCGACCAGGGTCTTTATTATGCAACAATAGGTAGATTACATGCTCTTTGATTCATCCTTATGCTCCTCATGGAAGTATAAGCAATATTCACTTCCCTCTTAGCCAAAGAACCCCTCTTCCTTTGTGGGGAAATAATATATAGGAGGATGGATTAGCTAGGGGATAGAAAGAAGGTCAAGCGTCCCCAACCCTTCAACTTCCCCCAAGCTTGTTCCTCCTCCCTTATCTTTCTTTTTAGTTTTGTTTTTGTACATTGGGGAAGAAGTCTCATGTTATTGTTTTATATTTTTAACACATGATATTTTTTTGACAATAATATTCTTCCTTGTAAATTTAGATCTCACATGATTTCCTTATGATTTAATTAAATGCAAGGGTGGACGCCAATTGTGATGGCATGGGACCCTTCAAGCCAAAACCTAGTCTTCTTCCTCATATGTAGCCTCGAGCTTTGCCAATGTCGATCATGGTAGAGCTTTTGCCAATAACCATATGTCCTTGTGTGTATCTAATTTAGATTACACCTTCCCATTGGGAGGCTTTTGGTCCCCAAAATATTCCAAGGATAGGTTGGGAAACTTGCTTGCAATATAGTTCCTCTCATACTATTTCTCGTTCCTTGGAGTCCGTCCTTTGAGATCAATCTTTCATATCTCTTTCCATCCTCTACGAGTAACCCATTCCTTATGCTGCAAAACTGTGTCTTCCTTTATCTCTTCCAAAGCATGCGGTGCAAAGTCTTCAATGGATGGAGAACTCGATGGTCCTCTTCTTGATCCAGGATGGAAGGTTCAAATAGCCTCAAGAACTCCACATTCACCATTAAACTAATTTTCATATAAGGATGAAGTTTCAACCTAAAGGCATTCTCAATGATGTCAAACGATTCATATGCAAGGGGCTTGATTTTCTTTGTTTCTCCTTACAATTTCTCCTTGTGAAGGTAAATCCACACTTTATCTCCAACACAGAGTTTACGATCCCCCCTTGTTGGTCATGCCTAGCTTTATATTGTTGCTTTCTCTTCTCAAGCTGCTCATGTAGCCTTAATTATATTTGCCTAATCTTGTCCATAAACGTGCTCACCTTCTTTTCATCTCTTATAGCCTTGCTTCATCCTTCTACTATCCATACACAATATCAAAAGGCAAAGGAGGCGAGTAACCAAAATAGGTCTCGAAAGGAGATTTGTTGGTGGAAGAATGGAGTGCTATGATGTAGGAGTGTTGAATGTAAACCATTTGCTTGTCCCATATCTTTGGATGTTTGCTATTATAACCCCTCAACAATTGTACCAATGTCATATTAGCAACCTTGGTTTGTCCATCAGTCTAAGGATGGACTGCAATGGAATACCTCGGATTGGTACCCATTCTCTTCCAAAGTGGTATCCAAAATTTGCCTAGGAACCTATTATATTGATCATATATGATGGAGCTTGGCAATCCAAAATGTACCCAAACATGGTTGAAGAATAGTTCAGTTTCCTCTCATCCAAATATCATCTTCTTCCATAAAATAAGCACACACATCTTGTTGAAGTAGTCCACCACAAAAAAACAGGCGGTCATGGCCTCTACGAGTCATATGCAAACCTCCAACAAAGTCCATGGAGATGCTCTCCTAAGGCCTACTTGGTATTGGCAATGGCATGTACATGATAATATTTCGATTTCTTGGCTTGTTGGTGCTACAAAGAACACAACCTCTAACAAAATTTTCCACTTGATCCTACATCTTTGGCCAATACTTATAACGTTGCAAAATTTCCATTGTCATCATCATACCAAAATATCTAGTAACTCTAAAAGTGTGTGCTTCTCTCACCAACTGAATTCTTTAGTCTTGTGGTTTGCATAACTTGTATAATAGCCCATCTTGGAGGTGATATTCATTCCCTTCCATGGAAACAAAAAATCTCTCCTTCAGTTGCTTGTATACTCCTCTAAAATATTCATCTCCCTTATAGTCTTCACTTAGAAGGTCACGAGTGAAAGGCTCAAGTTGCATTATCACCCCAACTACTGTAATCTTCTTCACTGGTGGCCGAGAGAGAATGTATACTGGCTAATTTGTTGGTCATTTCTTGTACTTGATCAATAGGTGAAATTGTTGCAATAATATGAACCACTTGTAATGCCTCACCTACTGCATCTTGCTCTAGATTTGTAGGTATTGAATGTGATAATGATCTATCTTTATGATGGTGTCTTTTCCCAAGAGATAATGCTTCTACTTCTTCACTACTTGTACAATCACAAATAGCTCCTTATCATATGTGGGGTAGTCAAGTACTACTCCATAAAACAACTTTAAATGATAACACACAATTCTTCCTCTATGCATGATCACTACTCATAATCCATACCCAATGACGTATGTCTCTAACTCAAAAGATCACTGCAAATTTGGCATGGCTAGACCAAAGCATCGTTGATCTTCTTGATCTTCATGTCTTCAAATGATCGTTATTGTGGCTTACCCCAGTGAAAGCTCTTTCCTTTAGCAGTCAAGGTGTGCAATGACACTACTACTGTTGAAAATTTTGCAATGAACTTTCTCATGTATTGTATTTCTCCCATAAAAATCTTGACCTCTATCATGCTGGTGGGAATAGACCATTGGGTGATGGTTTATATATTTTCCATATCCACTCTCATCTCTCATCCATTGATCATCTGTCCAATATATGTCAAGGACATCTTCTTGAGCTCACATTTCTACAAATTTGTGATTAGTGGATTCTTTCTTAAGGTCTCCAATACTTGCATCACATGTGAGAAGTGGTCTTGCCATGTATCACTAAACATTGGTATGTCATCTAGATATACAATTACAAATGAGTCAATGAAAGGGCATAGCACATCATTCACTAGTTTCATGAAAGTTGCAGGTGAATTACATAAATCGAAAGGCATCACTAACCACTCATACAAACCTTGTCTTGTTTCGAACGTTGTCTTCCACGTGTCTTGTACTTTGATTCTCACTTAATGGTAACCTGATTTGAGGTCTAGCTTTGTGAAGAACTTGGCTAGTTGCAACTAATCCAACAAGCCACCACTTCTTCGCAGGGGATATATATTCTTGATGGTGGTTTTGTTTAGGGCACAATAGCCAATGTACATTTTCCAACTTCCATCCTTCTTTGGAACCATGATGATGGGTGAACCAGATGGCAACATACAAGGTCTAATGACTCCTTACTCCAACAAATACTGCAACTACTTCTTCACTTCATATGCTTCAATCATGGACTACCTATACATCCCAATGTTAGGTAGTGGTGACTTAAACAACAAATGAGTCTCATGCTCAACCTCATTTGGGTGGCATCCCTTGAGGGTCTTGAGACACTTCCTTGTAGGATTTAATCAGTTGTTGAATTTGTTGATGTTTCTTTCCATTGCATCCTTCCAAGGATGCCTTCATATCTAACTTACTTCCTTTTCCTTGCTACTTTCCTTCTCTAAAAAACAACAAGACAAACTTATTTTTGCTTTCCATGATTATCTTGGAATGATGAGCATTGATCAGAGAGAGTTTGGATTTGTCCTTATGTGCATTTATGGAATATACATTTCCATCCTTGACTAGCCTATACTGGTTTTCTCTCCTCCCAAAGATGGAATCTCTCATGTACAAGTATGGACTTCCCAAGACGGCTCTACATACGTCTAATGGAACCACATCGACAACCTATTCATCCACAAAGGTTTAGTTGAAGGTAACTTGGAATTTGCATTGCTTGTTCCTTAAAATTCCGCATATTTCCTTACCCAACCTAGGGGGTATGGATGTGGATGGTGCTATGTCTCTAGACCAAGATTTTCAACCAACTATGCAAATACCGAGTTGGATTATGAAGTAAGATCAACAAACAATCTACCTTGCTATATTTTATGTGGATCTTGATGCAGAACAACTTGGTCATCTCCCTCTCCTTCTTGTGATTGCAACACACTAATGCCACCTCCTTATAAAGATTAGTGTAACTTATCTTCCCTCCCAATTCTGAGGGGTTCTCCACCCTTTCCTCAACATCCACTTTTATCAATACCTTCTTTTTCTTTTGGAAATATTTGGGTGCTTCTCAAGGTGCAATTTCCAGTAGTCCTCCTTAGTGTGTCCCTTTCGATTGCAACCCTTGTATTGCTCGACAGAAGGTGGATCTTCCTATGTTACTACCATAATATTTTTCTCATTCAATTTCTTCTTGTTTTCCCTTTTTCTATTGCTTTTGTGCTTTTTCCTTCTCATGTATGCATGATTGTTGCTTCCACTTGTCTCCCTCAAGGTATCGTGCTTTAACATTGGCTTCATCAATCGTATTTGTTTTGAATAACATCAATTGATGTCGAATATGATTTTAGAATGCTCCCAAGTACTTGATTAACATAAATGGGATTTTGATAGAGACACCCAACTGAATAGATCTCTTCCTAAAATCTATGGTGAACTCCTGCACCGATTGCCCTTGCCTCTCCATGAAGTAATTCCATACAATTTGTTGGTGCTCCTCATATCCAATTAGGTAGAACTAGTCTCTGATCATGTCTTTGAACACCTCCCAATCGGTCACCAGTGTCTCATTATCCAATTCTTTTCTTGCTCCATCACTCTCTTGAGTCCCACCATACCAAAGCATGGCCTTTAAGCTTCAACTGAGAAAATGTGATCCTTTGCTTACTAGCGACTTCTTATACGTTGAAGTACACCTCCATCTGCTATAGCCATTGGTTCAATTTGATCACGTCAAATTCCCTGGCATATGCCTTGATGTCCACCTTCACCTCTACATGAAAAGGTACATGTGTTTTGTGATAACTACATTCTTCCATCTCTGTCTTAATCCTACACTTTGTCGCAGGTTTCTTTTCCTCTTTCTTGAGATTCTCATGACAAGTCTCTATTGAGGGTGTTTCCATACCCTTCGCTTCCAATGGTTGTGTTACCATCAACATCAACATGGAAATGCTCCGCTCAAGATGATCCAACCTGACCTTGGGATATTCTCTTCCTCATATTCTCTATGATGTTCTTGTGTGATTGTTGGTGCTTTGCTTCTCTGTAGCCCTGGCAAAAATTCTTGTCCACTTCTTCTATAGTCACTATGGGTACTTACCATATAAGTCTCACTAAGTGTAGTCAAACTTGTGATTTTAAACCATATGATTTGTAAATGATGGATTTATACCCCACTCACTTCACCAACACATATACTAAAAATATTAGAATATCCTTGTTGTTTCTACAACTGCTTTCAAGACAAAGACAAGGACAATGATTGTAAATTAGTCTGGAAACTTGTGACTTTGATTGTACTGCTATCTATGCTTGGATGAAAACTCCGAGTAACGGTCCAAGTTCATGAGATTGAACTAGTCTACCATGGATATAACAACTTGGGCCTATATCAATGCTTCAAGCATTTGCTCATAGTTCACTAAAAAAGTAATCATTTCCATTTTACATTCAAATTTTTAAAAATAACAATCCTCTCATTTCCGACAAACATATGAGTATAGTCCAACACTTAGAGGTTAATATAAGTGAAGAACATCAACAAGTAAGAGGGAATAAACAAAATCTAACCAACTGAATGCCAAAACGAGTTGAATTTGATGCCAAAAAATGCAAACTATGACAGGGAGAGAGAGAGAGGACATCCACCAAGTTGTGTATGACCATACGACTTGTGTCGAGTCTTCTGAAAGTGAGGGCATAGTCATACAACCCCATATGGTCATCTTCTCTACAAGTAAATGGTTGCACAACTTGTGGGCAGCAGACAATTCCCGAGTAAGTATAAAATCGACCCAGGGAGGAAGAATTACAACTTGGAGGATGAGAGAATATGCCCAACAAGAAGGAATTGGTTTAGGGAAAGGGCATACAGTTTGGTAACGGTGAGATTGCAAAATGCGAGGAATATTTTCAACGTGTAAGAAAGAGAAATTTGAACAATAGCCAAAATCAAACCAAATTGGAAACCCCCTGAACTACTGCAATGGCCCTGGAATGAAGTCCATTGATATACTATCTTAAAAATGGATGAACAGAGGAGAATAAGGAGTTGTTGGGATAGTTTTTTTTTTTCCCGTGGAAAAAAGCAAGTAATTTTATTCATAATAAACAAAATTACAATAGTATATAATGTGGCATTCCTTTTGGGTCGTCACGCCTCATAAAGTCGTTCTGGAGTTTTTCTCTATTAGAAAACTGGTCATGCTGACCATTTAGGTCCATAGTGTTTTCAATTTTTTCATCAAAAAAACCTTTGTACAATCCTTCCCTTCATGGGAGCATTGAAATAAGACTTAAAAGAGTAGTTGTAAAGTATTTCATAAAAAAGAGATAAAAATAGAGAGGCCTATGGTGTTGGAAGAAAAACTTTATTCAGAGAGAGAGAGTAATGTTGCAAAGAAGTTTTGTGGAGCCAGACAGACTCTCTTCCTACACTTTCCAACAGCCTTGGCCAGGTCCAGTCCATAATTTTAGAGATTGTCTGCTTCTTGGTTCCATCTCCCATAGACACGTGTGAAAGTGACATGAGTGAAAGAATAAATAAGTTCTCTGATGTCATCCAATATTGGCTAAAGTGTGAATGTGTCTAGTGACTCACTTCCGTTTATGCAATTAATCACCAGAGTGGAGTCGTCGAATTTTTTTATGTGGGATAAACCTCTTTCCTTAGCTAGGGTGAGGAGAAGTTTTACCACCCAGAACTCACTGAGATTGTTTGCGACAACACCCAGTTGGGAAGCAAAATAGATTTTTGTATCAGAGTTTAGAAAAATGATTCCCCTAACAACACCTATGGAGGGGATAAAAAGGGGGAGAGTTTTTTTTAGGGGGTGTGTTTGAGGAAAGGAGAGGAGGATGGAAAGGGAGGAAGAAGAGGTACATATGGAGGAGGGTTCAGTGTCTTCGAAAATAACACAATTTCTGGCTATCCAGATACCCTAGGTTGTTATGATAGGAAGACCTTTGTGGGGGAAGGTGGAGGGGGAAGAGAGCCAAGATTTGAGGGCTTCATCAATAGAATTTCCATACCAGAGTTCTGATAAAGTAAGAGCAAATTTTAAGTTGGTCCATACTGCCTTTGTGAAGGGATAGTGTAGAAACAAATGAGGGATATCCTTTGAGTCTTGTTTTCAAAGTGGACATCTGCTAGGCCCCATAGAATTTTGTTTCTAAATATTTTCCTAGGTGGGAGATTTTTTGGTGAGGAGGAGCCACATGGATAATTTTGCTTTTGGCATAAATTTCAGTTTTCGAAGAGTGGCTCCCCACCAAGGGGCTGGCTCTTCAACATGCTCCAATATTAAAGCCAAGTAGCCATGCTTCGGGGCATAGGACCCTGCTGGGTTGAAAGACCATCCAAGGGCATCTTTTTGGTCGGAGAGATTGACCATGGAAGGGGAAATAGCTTCAGTGTAATCTCTCCAGATGGGTGCATGTAACTTACTTAAACCGACTTCCTCCCAACTTAACCACTGAGTAGAAACCTAAGCATAAATTATCCTTGCTATTTGATGAATATGAATGAACCCTGCATTAATGAGCTCATGTATAACATGTTTAGGGAGGAGATGTTTACCTTTACATTTGATCCATGGATCTCTACCTATGAGGATGTCTTCTCCATCCCCGTTCTTCCAAATAATCCAATTCCCTATCAAAGGGAAAGCCGTGACTATGGATTTCCAAATGATTGATCCATTCTTGGATGATTTTTGGATTTGACTTATCCAATCAACAATAGTTTCCAAGGGACAATATTTTTTTGTTACAATGTGAGCCAAGTGGCCCAAGTTTGTGATGATCCCCCATACATTTTTTGCAGCTAGGGCTTGGGAAAATATATTAATATTTTTTATGCCCCATCCACCAAATGTCTTTGGAAAGATATACCCTCCTTTTTTATGCCAATACAATAGGTGTTTTTTCTTCTGCTCCATCCCAAAGGAACCATAAGGAAAGCTGATTGATTTTCTCTAGGATGCCCTTAGGAACCCACGCCAGAGAAGTCCAATAGACTGGAATTGCTTCTAGGAAATATTTCACTAAGACCAATCATACTGCTCAGGATAGCCATTTTTTTTTTATGAGAGCAATATTTTTTCTATTTTTTAGCAGATCCACTGCCAATATCACTTGCTATAGTTATTTGCCTTTAAATTGAACCCCGAGAATTTAAACCCATCGAGGTTCCTTGAGGCAGGCATTCCCAGGGTTATGGACATATGTTGACATTCATATTATGATAGTCCCCAAGAGATGAGGGAGGATTTATCCATGTTTATTTTCACGTCCGTTGCTAAGCAGAAGGTGTAGAGAATCTCTTTTGGAGTGGAGAAGTAGGAGATATTCCCTTTAAAAAAGAACAAAATGTCATCTACAAAACGAAGATGAGTTAGGGAGAAAGTGGTGTTGATTTTCATACCTTTGATCTTTGTTGTTGTGGCTTCATTGTGAATAATTCTGCTGAGACATTCAACCACCAGATGAAAGAGGAGCAGGGAGAGGGGGTATCCTTGTAGAAGTCATCTTTTTGCTTTGAAGAAAGTGGCGGTTGATCCATTTATGAGGAGGGAAAATGATGTTGTATAGATGCAGTACATTATCCAGGTGACAAAAGAATGGTCGAAGCCCAAGTGGATCAAGAGAAGTCTTATGTAGAGCCAACTTATTCTATCAAAGGTCTTTGAAAGATTGACCTTTTAGGTGACAACCCTTTGTTTTTGTGTGTGGATGGAGTGAAGACCCTCTTGATCAATCCCTATGGATTGATAAATTTTTCTTCCCCTTAGTAAACCAAATTGTTTTTAAGAAATATTTTCACTTCGAGTATCTCTGATTCACTAGGCTATGATTTTGGTAATGATTTTGTAAACACTATTACAGTGCGAGATAGGCCTGAATTGATCGAAACTAGTTAGGTCATCCACTTTCAGGATGAGGGCTATGAAGGTGGCATTAAACGGGGCATGGATTTTCCCAGTTCTTCTTGAATGTTTGATTGTTTTTAGAATATCTTCTCCAATGATCTCAAAACATCCTTTGTAGAAATATATTAGGAAACCATCCGGGCCAGGGATTTTATCCTTTTGAAAACTGTGAATGTTTCTTTCCAATTCATCCTTGGTGATTTTTTCCATTAGCTTTTGATTGTCCTTCGGGTAGATGAACTGAGAAAATAGACTTTCCACCTTTATGATGGAGTCAATGTACAGCCTTGGATTTGCTTTGAAAAGAGATTCAAAGTGGGAGGTGTCTTCAAGTGCTATGTCTTCAAAGGATTTTCCCTTTGTTCCATCAGTCATGTGAACTGACCAAATGGTGTTGTGAAGCTTCCTGTTGTAACAACCCTAGTTGAATATATGCTTAGGGATTATTAAGCAAAATTAATTAGGTAATTAATTGTCCTAACATTGTTTTACTTAAACAAAGATTGGCATAATAATATTAATTAAATATTTATTATAACTTTTGATTAAATAAATAAATAAATAAATAATTACCTATCACATTCAATGACCAGGGTAGTAAATTTAAGAGGGTTAATAATTTTAATTTGTTTAATTAAATGATTTACATATGCGGGAGGGGATAAGAAATTAAATATAAGGATAAGATATTAATAAGGGGATAAGACATTAAATAAAGAGATAAGATAACAATGAAGGGATAAGATATTAATGAGCAGGAAGAGAGGCGGTGGAGGGGATATGACAGGAGGAGTCCTACGAGGAGGGGGATGATTATTGGGGGGAAGGAAGCATTTTGGAAGGGGGAGAGAGTTCTGGTTTCGGGGCTTGGATTTTCAGGTTCTGTGTTGGAGTTCTGTAGTCTTGGAGGATCATTACGGGGGGCATCGGTTTGCTGGGGGTTTTGGGCACGGGGCCAAGGATAGCTTTACGGTATCCTGGAGCTAGGAAGCTGGACAGGCTACTCCTAGCTGGCAGGGAGGAAACATTGTTTGGGCAGAGTTGGTCAGTGCATCAGGCAACAACAAAGCAACAGGCTGGACAACCGGGTCAACGGAGAAATTAGCACCAGGAAGAGGTAAATTTGTAGTGTTCTGTTAAGTAATTCTTATTCTGTTATGAAATTGTTGTTCATTAATTAATTTAACATGCGTATATGCTAAATTAAAATAAATTACTGAGTTTTCTGCGTAGAAGTAGAAGTTTACTGTTTCAATTTATGAAATTAATAGACTAAAATTAATACGGTCACTACACATGGTATCAGAGCCTCATTCACAATCTGGAGCCTTAAGGGCCAAGCTCCAGCTCTACCTAAGCTCCACTTAACCTATATATATAAATGACATACATATTGAAAATGTAAAGGAAGCAGAGGTCTTATAATTGCCAGTAGAGCTTTTGGATGCACTGCTATGATCCCAACAACACCAGTTTGTTAAATTGTTCCATGAGTATGAATGAAATTGTGTACAAGAACAAGTTTATAGGACTCTTTGGTACTGAATACTACAGTTTAAATTCTGCTTCCTGTATACCCAAACATAAGTTAATAGTTGTCAAAAAAAAATTAATGGCACATACATGTCATAGATGCGTCCATCTTACCTAAACAGAGAAACCTGTACCAGATTGGAAGGCCACCACATATGTGATGGTTGTACTAGATATTTGCGTAGCAAACCTGTACAACCAAATAAACAATCATTTTTCTCATCTTAAAAATAATTTACTGACTGCTGACAGTGGTTGTATGGGGCATCAAATTTCATGTTAAAAACGTTACTGTAAAAAAAAACCTAGAAAGTACCATTTGCATTCAATTTTCTCAACGATTATTCAGCGAGACATTGGAGCATCGGTACACTAGCGAAGCTGAAGATTGCTGAGATATCCACCATATTTCCATTTCCATTGTGGTCCGCACAACCCTTATGGCATGAATGTCAAAGGGATGAGAGGTAGGTTACAAGTCCTAGGAGATTTTGGTGGATTAGCTACGCGTCAAACATGCAACCTCATACGAAGGAAGTTCGCTCTTTAATATGCAACAACCCCTCGACATACTTATATTTATGCATAGATGCATATAGATGGAAAAACAAATAAACCAATACACACAACTGGAATGAAAAATAAACCATCAAATAGACAAAAACAAAAATAAGTAGCTGAAAACCAACCTCCAGAGCATGGATCTCTCTCTTGTACTTAATTAGGTCCTTAATGATCTGGTTCAGTTCCCATTGAGTGGTCTTCCTGCCTTCATTCAACCACCCTTCTAGCATTGCGACTACACTTCCCTGGCAATCCGACGAGGAGCATAAAGCCCTGTACAAATTGAAAGGTCGCGGCTCCGACAAGGGTTCCTCCATCGTTTCCTCGTACAAGGGTTTTTCAGTCGCACATACCTGCATTTGAATTGCTCTGAAAATCCCTGTTTTCGAAACCCTAAAGTGGTCAGATGAATAATTGAGCCTATAAAACTTCCCATTTGGATAATAGGTTTCACGAAACCCTAATCCGTGAAGCTGTCGGTTAAGTAGGACTTTTAGGCGGCTAGGGCACAAAGGCGCCATGCATTTCTCACTGAATCGCATAGACGAACTAGTGTTTGAAGAATGGGCAAGCCATTTGGAAATGGCTGAGAAAACGGGTGACCTCATCACTGCGAGATTGAAAATCTTTGAGAATAGGAATCATACTCTTGGGCTTCCATAAATTCCAATGTTGAATTTCTTCATTGCTGCAAATTTTTTGTGTTTGCTGGGTAATACAATTTTACTTTTTAGATGATTGTGGAGTCCTGCTTCTCGTATATCTCGATGCTCAGGAAAATGGAGGACATCTGATTTATTCCTTGGACACCATGACTGCAAAGGAGACCGTGTTTCCCAACGCCCCACTGCTGGAGGGATAGCGAGAGACGGGATCTGAAGCAGAGCGGTTTTGGAAATAAGAAATGTCCTGGGCGAATTCGCACCAAGCACCAAAGCCAAGCGATCAGGCGCCAAGCCACCAAGGATAGGTCAGCTTGGTGCAGTTCCAGCCACAACCAACAACAACGCATAAACCATGGCAGACATCCCATCTTGTCGTGGCCATCTGCAGACACCCCATTCCAGCCTCACATTTGACTGAGCGCCAGACAAGTCACTCAGCACACAAAACCCAGCACCATAGCATAGAGGATCCCACTAAGGGGCACCACCATGATCAACACACCCAAAATCAGGCTTAAAGCCTCTGAGAAGGATACCCACAGGGCGATGGTTATGCCCTAAGAATCAAGCCGAGCCTCCAGAGAAGGAGAGTGCAGAATGGAGAGGCGACAGAGCGTTGTGGGAATGTTTTGTGTAGGGTTTTTGGGGGATGAGAACGAGAGCGGGACACGTGGACGTCATGCACGGCTACGCGTTGCCTACTCGCCCAAATTCGATTTTAATATTTTCATATGATTTTTCTTAATTTATTTATTTTATTGCCGACATATTTGTTATTTAGTTTTGTTTTGAATTATATATATATATATATATATATATATATATATATATATATATATATATATATATATATATATATATATATATATATAT